>JAYJMH010067680.1:0-11477 GCA_036873815.1 Phacellophora camtschatica | reverse complement strand
ATGAAAGAGTGCTGTGGCCTTTGTCCATACTCAAGAAAGAATACTTTATTCCTGCATCCAGATAGAGCTGAGGATTTTGCTTATCAAGCAGAGAATCCATACACTGATTTTGTATGTCACAAAACAGGAATAACTCACGACGATCATCCAGATGAGGATCGACAAGGTGAAATTGTTCGGGGAGAGAAATCACTAACCTGTGCAGGATTTCACGCAATGCAACACCTTATAAATGGAACTGAATCTCGATCGGAAATTGAAATAGATCATTCAGATCATTTTGGAGATCCTTGGGAGATGATTGAACATCACCAAGAAAAATGGGATTCAAATTAAAATATTTTTGGTACATTAGTACCTCAATTGGAAATCCGATGCCTTAGTAGGAATAATTAAATCAAGATTAAAATGAAATTAAAACACTTATTTTCAGTTTTGTGTTTACTGGTAGCTTTCTCATTCGTGAGTCATGCAAGTCCTGTAGATGATGTGGGCGATCCTATTGAGATGGTCTATAAACAAATCCATTCTGATTTTGTTGCTGATGTAGCTCCGGTTGCTGAGGTAAACAATTTCGTGATCCAGAAAGATCCAATGATCCTTTCTACGATCCAAACAACTAATGTTGAGATTCAAATCGCTTCCAGTTCGAAGGAGACATCTAAACCTATTCGAATACAGAGGACAAGGGCAAATCTTAATAAAGAAAACTTTAGTCGTACAGATCACGCTAAGTAAACAAGATATAAAATAACTCATTAAAAGATCCTGAATCCACTCAGGATCTTTTTTGTGACTTTTCCTAGATAGGATCGATGTATTAAAATAAAAGTATTATCTTTGTAAAACGCAATGAAGTCAATTTCAAAAAATATTCGCCTTAGTCATCAACCGTGTAACTCTACAGGGAAGATGATCTAGTTTTGAATTATTATTACACAACTAAGAAGGATCATCTGTTAAGATGATCTTTTTTTTGTGCATTGCTTTTATCAGGATGTTAGGGCAGACGGACATACCCGCTCGGTTTGGAACCGAGAGATTCACTGGTTCGATTCCAGTTATCCTGACGACTAGACTGTTATCAATTCATAGACTGGGAGAACAGAATCATAGAATTGAATATTGATCCATAGTGCAATCGGTAGTACGTCGGGTTTTGTCCCCGGAAGTCTAGGTTCGAGACCTAGTGGATTAACTAACATGGTGTTTGTAGCAGAGGGGTCAAATGCGCCGGATTGTGATTCCGGTACCTGAAAAGGTTTCGTGGGTTCGAATCCCATCTTTCACCCTAAATAGCTAAGTGACTGAGTGGCCAAAAGTCGGCGTCTGCAAAACGTTTGTATCATGGGTTCGAATCCCATCTTAGCTTCTAAATACCTAAGTGCTGGAACTGGAAGACAATCTGGCTTTAGACCCCAGAGCAAGAAATTGCGTGAGAGTTCGAATCTCTCCTTAGGTACTAATTGTCTTGTTAACTCAGTTGGATAGAGTACTTGATTACGAATCAGGAGGTCATAGGTTCGAATCCTATACAAGACTCATCACTGGTTCTAATTCTAGAATCATTACTTTAGCAAGATCCTGCCCGGATATTGTTTAATTTTTGATTGAATTATTCACGGAAACTCGAAATCTGAAATATGTTTTCGAGTTTTTTATTTGTCCTCCCCAAGTTTATTTAAAATAATTTTTCTATTTTTGTCAATAACTATTTTAAAAAGCATAATAGAATGGCAGTAAAGAGAGAAAAAATGGTAGAAAGATTTAAGGCCTTATTCCCTAAAGTCAATTTATCTAAAGAAAGGTTGAACATGTTAATGGACAAACTTAAAATTAAACCTGCAGATGACGCTGAAGACTCAGCAATCGATGAAATCCTAAATGACTTTAATGAGACGCTTTCATTTTCTGATATAGCGAAAGATGACGACAAGGCTAGAAAGCTTGCCGCTGACAATGCTAAATTAGAGAAAGCAAAAGGCAAAAAGGATGAAACTGATGAAGAGGAAGAAGAAGTTGATCTTCCAGAGGACACTCCGGAATATATCAAAAAGTTATTCCAACAGAATAAAGCTTTAGCAAAATCTAATGCAACTATTCAAGAAGAATTAACTAACATCAAAACAGGTAAAACTACTGACACTAGAAACCAACAAGTGAAGGACATGTTTGAAGGATCGGAAGTATTAAAGGGATTAACTCCTGAGATACAAAATCGCCTTATGAAAACTGTGGACTTTGATTCTGAGACTTCTCCGGAAGATCAAATTGAATCAATCGAAACGGAATACAAAGACATGGTTCAATCTAACGCAGACAACAATGATTATGCAGGAGGAGCCGGTTCCGGATCTTCTGAAGTTAAAGTTGATGCTGAAAAAGTTGATGCAGTGCTAGATAACATGGGAATTTAATAAAATAAGTTTAACCTAAATTTTTAGAAATTATGTCGGGAACAACCGCAAATTTGAATAACTCAGGGAACGCTTTTGATACTGGGAATGATGGCATCGTCATCATGAAAACACTAGAGGTAATTCCGGGAGGAAGAACTTTAGATACTACTGGATTTACTCCAGCCAATATCACTGAGGGGCACCTAGTTATAGAAGAAACGTCATCAGGGATTTTAAAACCTATGCCGATTTCAGGATCTGACTACGCAGCATTACCAGCATCACACACGTATGCAGGAGTCGTAGTATCCACAACACTGAGTACTAAACCTTTTGTAAGCATTTTGCTTAGAGGTTCAGTTAATTACGAAGCAGCTCCTTACGGAATGTCAAGCATCTTGGCAGCAGTAAGAACAGCTCTACCGTTAATCATCTTTACAAAAGAATAAGCCATGAACGAATCATTTTTCACACAGTTTAAAGATTGGTTTAAATCAATCGCTAGTTCTATTGAGGAGAGAATCAATGGAAAGAAGACAGCTCAAACATACCTCTATAAGGAAATGTTATCGGAGGAGCTGAGTGCAGACTTAAAATGGAACACATTAACAGTTAACAGTAACATTGTTGCTGCTGACGTTGTTGCTCTAGATTCAAGTTTACCACTTAAAAAGAGAGATTCAATCAGCACTGCATCTGGAGATATCCCAAAAATGGGTATGAAAATGCAAATGACTGAAAAGAACATGAGTGATATAGACACTCTAAAAGCAAAGAACGTACAAACTAAAGTTCTGATCGACAAAATCTTCAATGATGAGGTTAGATGTATTATGGGTATCCATGAGAAATTAGAATTTATGTATTTGCAAGGTCTAAGTACTGGTCAAACAGTTATCGAGGATGAGAACAATGCAGGATTAGGAGTTAGAGTAGATTACGGTTATCCTTCAGCTAATAAGTTTGGGGTTACTGCTAAATGGTCTGATGTTGCTAATGCTAAACCAATCGATGATATCAAAAGGATAATCAAAGAAGCTAAAGCTTCAGGGGATGTTCCTAAGATCTTAATGATGGATGATTCTACATTTGGATACTTATCGGAAAACCAACAAACAAGAGAACAATACGCTTTCTCTCAAAACTTTGTTGGATCTCAGATTCCAGTTCCAGACTTAGAACAAGTTAATGCTTTAATGCAAAGAAGATACAAACTTACAATCATAATTGTAGATCGTACTGTTACCGTTGAAAAGAATGGTAAGAAAACAGTATTGACTCCATGGGCTGCAGGTAACGTAGTATTCTTAGAATCTCCAAGAGTAGGGAAACTTATGTATGGAATTCTTGCTGAAGAGTCTAGAAAATCTAAGGCAGCATTATATACCAAATCTGGATCATTCATTATGGTTAAGAAATGGAGTAACGACGAACCTTTTGCAGAATATACTTCTTCTCAAGCTTTAGTAGTTCCTGTTGTTGATAACGTATCATCTATTTATTTGATGAATTCAGAGGAGGCAACTTCTGCTGAGGACACTCAAACTGAAGACGATGCAAATTTCGACTATAAAGGAACTGATTACACTAAAGTATCTGTAGTTGAGGGTATTAATGCAGCAAGAGCAGTAGATACAACAATCCCAGCAGCAACAGTAGCTCAGAAAGATAGTACATTATCTAGTAAAATAGATAAATTATCTGATGAAGGTATTGGATTATTTGAAGCTGAATTAGTTGCTTCTGCATAAAACAAAGTAAATAATGTATAGTCAAGAAATCAAAACAAACTTAGCTAAATTAGTAGGATTCGGATCTTCGGCCGGAGTAAGTGTTACTATTACTGAAGAAAACCGAACAGGATCTTCTTTAAGAACATTTGCTTCATTCCATAGGTCTGTAACTCTAAAAAACCTATTTGAGACAGTAGAGGAAGAACATCTTGCAGAAGATGATTTTAATACTTATTTGGATCAAGTAAGAATGGATGCAGCTTTGGATACTTTGGTTTCAATAATTGATACCCACCCTCAACACCAGAGTGATTTTGATTACTCTGGTGTTATTCAAGACAACATCTCGGCACTTCAAGAGTGTATAGGATTATCTTTAGCTTCAAGTATGTTAGAAATGATGATGGTTTCGACCAGAAGCAACATAACAGAAAGAACTGCAAGCTTAGCCTATTCCAAATTGAAAATAGAACTGGATGGAGCAAAGAATGAAAATGGGCACGTACTAACTTTCGGATTGAGATCTAAATTCAGAAAAACTTGTAATGAGGTTTCTGATATTATCTTTCCTAATCATGCAGAGGTTGACTCTGGAGAAAGCTGGTAGATATGGGAAACAACCTTTTAGTTAAACCGATCGGAATTGATAAACCTATACAGGATTTACAAATTAGTCTTTTTAAAGGACTAAACTGGAATAAATTAGAAATGTTTGGAAGAATCTACAAGAACGAAATTGAAGGGGGCGTAGTTCCTCAATATTTTGGTTCTGGAGATGAATATAAAAAAGATGTTTACATAGACGATAAAAACAATGCTCATGTATTCTTCGTTACTGGAGATGAACATAAAAAAGCAAAAGACAACGTTAGATTTATCAACGAAGTTAAAATTGTTTTCATGGTCAATTTAAAAACTCTTTTCCCGGATAATGAAAATAGAGCTGATTCTGAAGTACAGGAGATAGTTCACAATTTGATCAATAAACATCGATCTTTTGACATTACAGGGATTCAAACCGGATTAGAAAATGTTTTATCAGGATTTAATATAAAGTCTCTTAAAACTAAAGATTTGCAACCTTGGCATACATTTTCGATCCTAACTAATTTAACGTATAATATTAAATCTAATTGTAAAAAATAAAAATCATGTCATATCTAAAAATATGTACGACTGATGGATCTGGAGGAACTAAAAATCTTGGTTTCAAAAATCCTGACTGTTTAGAAACACTTTTAGATCTTCCGGTATTATCAAACGGACATGCATTTACTAGTGTAACAGACTTCGAAACTGTAGCTTCATGGAAAGCTGCAATAGAATCGAAAGCTATTGTTCCATTATTCGATGTATTCGAAGTAGCTGATGCCAGTACGGAAGATACTAAATTTGAGAGTGGTAACTTCTCTAAAGTTACAGAAAAAGGAGTTGAGAAAGTAACATTTGAATGTTACTTAAGTCAATGTGCTTACGAAGCCCTTAAATCTTTTGAGGAAAGCAATTATAATGAATTATTCGAATTCAATCAAGGAGGAGATTATTCAGGAATTTATGATGCTGACGGAGTAAAAGTAAGAGGTAGAAAAATCAAATCAATTTCAGTTTCTCGTAAAAGAGCAACTAAGGAGAAAGTTCCTTATGTAGTTGGTGAGATTGTTTTTGAAGACAAAGACGACACTTTAACTTTAGGTTCAGTAATTACTGAGAGTGCTTTAACTAAAGATGATTTAGATGGGATCTACGACTTAAATGTTGCAGTATCTGGAACACCAACATCTACTGAAATAAAAGTTAAATTAACTTCTGGATGTGCTGGAGACGAGTTTGTTAATTCTTTAGAAGCTGCAAACTTCGTAGTTAAAGCTGCTGATGGACAAGTGGAAACAGTTACTTTTGCTGCTGCCAATTCTGACAATGAATACACATTCACTGGAACTGGATTCGCAACAGGTCACACTGTAGAAGTAAATGGGGTTGTAACTCAATCAGACATTTTCTATGAGGGAGCTAATGTATTATCTGTAACTATTTAATCATGAAAGGCTTTCAATATGAAGGTATAGAATTTGCAAAGGGTGCTAGACCATCCTTTGCAGATTTTAAAGTGATGTGTGAAAACACTGAAGCTTTCAAAAAGGTACCTAGAGGAAAAAAAGAAGCTCAAATGAACAAAGTTCATTCGGATCTCTTGAAACATTCAGACAGATATTTTCCGGTAGCAAAAGAGGAAACTCCAAAAGAGGAAACTCCAAAAGAGGAAACTCCAAAAGAGGAAACTCCAAAAGAGGAAACTCCTAAAAAAGCTGCAAAGAAAAAGACCACTAAGAAAAACTAATCCTTAAAACTATGTAAGATCCATGGCAACATTCCAACAACAATTGGAGAATGTAAACAAACTAAAAGAGGAATCATTAATCACTTCCCTTTTTGATTTTGTCAGATCTATAGAAAAAGAATTAGTTTCGCTTAACCGGGAACAAATACATGAATTCAGTTCTGATATTTATGGCAATGCTTTAGGATTTTATAGCAGAGCAACCGAATACATAACCACCAATAATGCTTTACTGGGCAAGGGCAATAAAATAAAAAGGGAAGGAGATCCATTTGACATGGATGACACTGGAGACTTTTTAGCTAGACTTTATGCAAAAGTCTCGAAAGATTTTATTACATTTGGATCATCTGATTCTAAAACCGATATGATTTTAGAGAACGAAAGCTTGCTTAGTAAAGAATTATTTGGATTAACAGATGAGAACTTAACTAAGATCATTAAAAAAGTGATTCTACCATTTTTTCAAGGTCATATAAGAACAATTTTGAAAGTATGACTTATAATAGGCTAGACATCATCCCTCTTAAAATCTTCCTAGAGGTTTACAACACGGAGAACCTGACTCTCCTTACTGATGACAAAAATCATCTCTTGACGATTCAAGAATCTTGGATCAAAATGAAACAAGAATATGAAGATCTAGGTCTATCAGGGAAAACAAACAAACTACTAAATCTTATTGGAAGAATCCAATCACTAAAAGTAAGATACGATTCCATAGGATTTTCAGTTAAAGCTATAAATTTTGATCCAGATGATATTGACATGATGTCAGGTCTAAACGGTATAGGATACAAGATAAATAGAAAAACATATTTAAAGGACATAGAGAGGATATCTAGAGAATCTCAATCAATCCTTATAAAAATAAAAAGATTAGAACAGAAGCTTCCTAAGGAGGGAGAAAACGATAAAAAGACAACTATCGATCGAGTGATTTTAGGATACTGTGCAATCACAGGGCTTTCATTTGATACTAACAAAATAACTGTTATCCAGTTTCACTCACTAAAAGATTTAGCTGAGTCAAAGATCAAACAAATGGAAGCAGCAAATGAGAAAAAATAATGGCAAAGGGAACTATAACTAGAAAGGAATTAATTGAAGACGATGCACTTGTGTGGGGTCCGGTTTATGCCAAAAACTTACAAAAAGCTATAGATAAAAATGATGAGCTTAAAAAATCTGCTCTTGAACTACTTAAGATCCAGGAAAGACTTCAAAAAGTTTCTACTTCCAGAGAATTAGAACAAGCTCAGAAGGATGCAACTACTGCGGCAAATAATGCTACAAATGCTTACCAAGCACAATCTAAAGCTTTAGCAGCTGTTGACGAGGAAAGAACTAAACAACTTAGATCTTTACTTAGAGTTACTAACCAGAGACAAAATGTAGATTCAAAAACAAATAAACAGCTTATAAAACAAAAGGAACTTCTGAGACAGGAAACTAGAGAGATAAAAACTAGTATGACTTTCATCGGGAAACTTACAGCCCTGAGAGATAAAGCAAGAAAATCCATACAGGAATTAAATGCTAAAAAAGCTCTAGGGATAAAACTACATGATAAGGAACAAAAAGAACTAAGGAAATCTCAGAAGGAATTCACTAAATACAATAAATCCCTAAAAGGTATTAGAGAATCTACTAATCAATATTTTGATAATGTAGGAAATTATCCTAAACAATTGAAAGCTGTAGGAGTAGGATTAAAATCTTTACTTCCTGCTCTTAGTGTTTTAACTATATTGAAAGGAGCTTTCGATTTTGCAAAAGAAGCAAGACAATTTGCTATTGAAGCAAAAGGAGTAGAATTTGCATTCGAAAAAATAGGAGATAAAGGAAAAGATGCTTTTGAAACAGTCAAAGAAGCAACTAGAGGTTTACTATCAGAATTGGATATTAAAAAATCCATAGTAGAGTTTGATAATTTCAACCTAGATCTTAAAGAGATGGGGACTTTAATGGAATTTGTTTCTATTAGGGCTGCCCAAACAGGAAAATCTTTTGATTATTTAAAAGATTCCCTAGTGGAAGGATTATCTAAGGAATCTAAACTTAGAATTGATAATTTAGGGATATCAGCAACTGAATTGAATAAGGAGTTAGAAAGAACCCCTAATTTTGTAAAGGCTGTTGCTAATATTGCAAGAAAAGAAATAAAGCAAGCAGGATCTATTTTAGATGATGCTGCTAATTCACAACAACAATGGAATGTTGCTTTTGAAAATTTCCAACTGAGAGTAGGAAAAGGGTTCATAGCTAAAGCATCTAATGCTTTTTATAGAATGGGGACTGCAATACTTGAAGCTATTACTCCTATTGAGAAGTTAGAAGACAAGGTTATAAAACAACAAACTGATCTACAACTCCTTAGGATTAAGATCCTAAATGTTAACACATCCAATGAAGATAGAGTGAGATTGATCAATCAGCTTAAAAATGAATATCCTGCTTTATTGGCAAACATAGATGCAGAGAAGGTTTCTAATGTAGAATTGGAAAAAGCTATTAAAGCAGTTAACGATCAATTAGTAAATAAAATTTTGATAGCAAGAGAAGATGATACTATAGCGATCCAGGCTGAAAAAACTGCAACTGCAAGATTAAGATTATTGGATTCTGAGAGAGGGTTACAATTGGCAATAGCTGAGGGACTTAAAAAAGCAAAAGGATTCAAATTAGATGCTACTAAAACGGATGATGAAAATGCTCAAGCTTTATTGAACTATTTGGATAAACAAAAATCATTTCACACTGAGTATAAAGATATCAATCAGGCTATACTCCATGGACAAAGGAATGTGAGAACTTCTCAGATCTTATTCAATAGAGAGGAAAAGAAAAGTTTTGATCTACTTAATAAAAAACAAGCTCTATTAAAAGAATTAGGAATAGACTCAGAGGTGGATTCTTCAGGAAATGATGTTGTAACAGAAGATCAACTTAAAAAAGTAAAAGATTACAGAGAATTAATTTCAGGGTTAAAAAACGAACAAGAAGAATTAACGGAGAATGATAAAGTTAGGGGATTAGAAATTAAAAAACAAATAAAAATATACAATGATCTGATCGACACAATTTTAGGAAATAGTAAAAAACAAGCAAAAGATAAAAAAGATTTAGATAAGATCTTAAAAGAAGATGAATTCAAATTAGCTCAATATAAAATCCAACAAAAAATTAATGTAGAGAATGCTATTTTAGGAAACAACAAGAAATCAGCGGGAGAACGTTTATTGGCTTCCAAAAATGCTTTTGATGAATCGGTTAAATTACTGGATCTAGAAAAAGAAAAAGCCCTTTCCAATGCTAAAGGAAGAAAAGACGAACTTAACAGGATTCAATTAGCATACAATGATGATTATAAAAAATTAGAATTAAAAAAACAAAAAGATTCTGAAAAAATACTAGTAGATGAATTCAAAAAAGCTAAAAAGAGAATAGAGGATAAAAAGATCTTGGAGGAATTAGAAGCAACAAAAGAACTTGTAGCTCTACAAACTCAATTGGCAAACAAAGAAATAACAATTGATCAATATGAGAAAAGATTAGTTACTATAAAACAGGAAGCCGCAAAGGAAATAATTGAAGCTCAAATAGCTCAGGTCGATGCGGAATTACTTTCTTCTAAACTATCTTTTGATCAAAGAAAACTATTAGAAGAACAATTAGCTTTATTGAAAGTAACTCTTTCCCAAGTAACTACGGACAACATTCTTGAAAATGAGGAGATCCGAAAAGAAGCTGCAGAAAAAGCTTTAGAAGCTCAAAAGAAAATAGAAGAACAAAAAAAGAAATTGATTGCTGATGCCTCAGCTAATCTTGCTGAAACTTTAAATCTGGATGCAGACAATCTGGATAGGTTGATCACAAATATAGCTGATGGTTTTGAAAATGCTTTTGAAGCAATAGGATCTATTGCGGCAGTGACCGGGGATATTTTCGATTCCGTGTTTCAAGCAAACATAGATAATATTGATAGACAAATTCAGGCCTCAGAAGATTTTTATGCAAGTCAAATAAGATTAGCGGGAGATGATGAAGAACAAAAATATCTTCTTGAACAGAAAGCTGAGAAAAAGAGATTACAATTAGAGAAGAAAAAACGTAAAGAACAAACTAAACAAGCAAAAGTGGCTAAGGCTGCTGCATTAGTTCAAGCAGGTATAAATACCGCTTTAGCTATAACTGCTGCCTTGGCAACAGTCCCTTTCCTTCCGCTAGGTCCAACGATGGCTACACTTGCCGGAGTATTGGGAGCAGTCCAAATAGCCGCTATAGCTGCTAAGCCTATACCTAAATATGCAACCGGTACACAAAACCACCCCGGAGGAATGGCTGAAGTAGGAGAAGTAAGGCCTGAGGTTGTAAAAGAACCCGGTAAGCGCCCATATTTAGTAAAAGATAGATCTTTTCTTAACTTACCCGAAAAGACTAAAGTATACAGCAGTTTAGAAGCTTATAAGAAAGCTAAGAATAATATTCTGATGGGTGATTTTGAACTACAAAGAAATAGGATCGATTCATTCAATTCTAGGAACCACAAAAACATTGATGTGGAAAAGATTCTGGAGAAGTCAGGAAAGAATATGGAAAACAATATTGTAAGAGCTATAAACAAAAGTTTGTTAGGATCTAAAACAGTAGTTCACACTACCGTGGAAGTACCTACATCATTTAATAAATTTTAATGTCTTTAATTACTTTAAATAACGATATAGAACAACACTATCTTCAACATGAAGGAGATAGCAAACCTACTCTTATAGAAGAACCGATCGGATGGAAAGAATCAAATAAAGAGATTTCCAGAAGTAAGGGTTCAGATGAATTTATATCTAAAAATGCAAAGGATGTAAAATTTATTAAGACAGGGAGAGATTATATTATACAGACTGAAAAGATCTACGGAGTAAATGCTAAAATAAGATACACGATCGTGAAAGAAAATCCGGAAGATTCTATGGATTTTTATAAAGATGTTTATTTCCTGGATCTAAA
>JAYJMH010067669.1:0-10076 GCA_036873815.1 Phacellophora camtschatica | reverse complement strand
CCGCAGGTTCACATTATCATGAAAATTAATTTATTGAAAAAGTAGCCTCCGCAGGTTCACATTATCATGAAAATTAATTTATTGAAAAAGTAGCCTCCGCAGGTTCACATTATCATGAAAATTAACATCTTTATCAGTACGAGCCAAGGATGGGATTTTAAACAAGTCTGCAGAATGTGGCATTTTCTCAATGAAATTTCAAACCTTTTAAATGATTTTTTTGTTAATGTTGCAGATAATATAACCAAAACAATAACACAAAAATCTCCTCTTGACTATCGCCACATATCTCCAATCCACTAGCCAAACTCATTAATCAATCATTTCTAGAAGGAACTTTTCCATCTAAAGCTAAAAGTAGCTATAAAGGTCGTTTCTCTTTTTAAAAAGGGAGACCCAGAGATTATTTCTAAGTATAGGTCGATCTCTTTGTTGCCAATTTTTAGTCAAATCATATGGGAAATTTATGCAAAAAAGACTTTTTAATTGTTTCTAATCTATAACAAAATTATATACCCGTTACAATTTTGTTTTCAAGATAATCATCATAAATTAGGTTTCATATTTAAGTTACTATTAGTAAACAAATCATTAAATTGAAGGGTCACCCTCCTAAAAATCGACTAGTTAGTTAGTTAGTTTTATTTGCCACGGAATTAAAAGTTTACAATTTAAAATTGAATTAAAAGGATAAATATTACACAATTCATAAAGTAGAAAATGAATAAGAAATAAATACATAAAAACAAATTTAAAAACACACACCCCTAACTAGAGTGGCAGGGATAGCATTAAAAGATCGAAAAGATCTTGATTCCATAATGGTCCCTTAGAGGTATGTCGCAAACAATAAAAATAAAATAATAATCCTAAATACATTAATGACTATGATAAAGTATAGATATATTGTTTGTAATGGATATTAATTGTAGATAGAAACACTGTCTTGCTTTTTTTGTATGTTTTGCATGAAACTATTTTTAATTTTGTGTTTAAAAGTATTTATAGTGTTTGCGGAATTTAGATCAGAGGATAATTAGTTCCATAACTTAGGCCCTAGGTAAGATAAACATTTTTGACCTGAGTTACTTTTATGTAAGGGGAGATTTAACTTGTCTTTCGATATTTGAGTGGCACAGCTCTGATCAACAGGGTAGAACATTTCCGAAGAATAGGCTGGTGAGGCGTTCTTGAAGAATTTAAAAACATTTGTACATATACATTGCTCAAACCTCTCTTTTGTTAGCAGCCAGTTGATTTTTTGAAAAACTTTGGCTCCCAAGTGTGTAGTATTTTTTAAATTTTAACAGAAGCATATACATTTTTTTTGTGCTGTTTGGATTTTTTGGATAGTCTGTTTTTTAAAACAGAGTACCATGCAGAGCACGCATAATCAAAATGAATAGGTAGCTGAGTTGCTGTGGGTTTCGTAGTTACAATTTCCGACATCTGGTTTATCGAACCTGTGACTCACAGAGAGTTTGGTTTAAAAAAACAGCGCCTTGCCCACTATGATCTAAGTTTTATGTTAGCCTTTTGTTTGCACATAAATCTTTCTTTTCTGGTTTTTCCAAATCTTTAGACCAGCAAACATTTGAGATTTTATACTCATCTGGTAGCCTTGTCACATAATTCCCATCTGGTCGTAAAATGTAATTTTAATAGTAAAAAACAAAAAACCAAACTACAACAAATTAACTTACCCATTACAGGTTGCTTGCATAAGGGCGGTCCACTGAGATATTTTATCTTGAACATTCAGATCAGCGTTTTTACTTATCAAAAGATCAACAATATCAACATGACCTTTCATGCTTGCATATATCAAAGCTGTTGCTCCGTCCCCATCTAGTAAAGTAAAATAAAGATATATATATTTTGGTGTCAGCGGCCTGCAAAGATAATAATAAATTAATGCTATTTACACAGTAAAGTCTCAAACATGTTTCCAGTATAATAAAAATTTTCAGAGCAATAAGAGAAATTGAAAACATTCTTACAAACCTTGTGCATTTACTTCTATTTCATTTGTTTTGAGAATTTCTTTCACTTTTTCAAGCTTTCCTAGATGAAAAGTATAAAGCAACAATAAAACAAAAACATTTTCTTGCAATGTATATATCTTTACATCAACTGACAGAACGTTTTGCAATATTATTTTGGCGTTTTAAATGTCCATTTGAATTCTTTCTCTCACTTGCACATTGATTTAAAAAAAGGAATATACCATAATTTACAATTTACCTTCAATTGCTGCCTCTATGATAGGGGGTCTTCTTGGTTTTGAAACTAAAAATTATTAAAAATATATAAAGTTGCATAAATATTCACAAATTATCCAGGGAAAAATAAACACAAATAATTGCTTCTTTCTTATTCATATACTTGGTGCCCGGAAAAAATTCTGTTTGCAGGTATGTTGCTCAGAATCTTTGAGACTCAGAATCTCAAATTATGCACAAAACGACATCTGAAAGGCAAACTTAGAGTTTGGGATATCATGTAGTCATCTACAATCATGTTTAAATGTCAAGTAGTTAGGGTGCTGTGTTTTGAAGATAAACTCTCTGTGAGAGAGTTTTTTAGGGTCACCCGATACAATATGGCACAATTGACAGATGTTATCAATGCCATGTGGCTGTTCCGAAAACAAAAATACTTTGTAATAATATACAATATTTAGCATGGGTAGCCCAATAATTGTGTGCAATTCTTTTCAAGGACACCATCAAAGAAAGTATAAATAAAAATGTTAAAATTAATGCTTCATAACTGTTTCAGAATTCATGACTACATCTTACCTCAATCTGAATATTTTTGGTTTGAAGTACATATCCTTTATTTGTTTACCTCTTTCTGCAAACCAATGTAATCCAACAAAAATGATGTTGATAAGCTTGATGAGACTTGTTTCCAAAGCTTTCGATGATGTTGATAAGCTTGTTTCAAAATTGCTCTTTCTCAAAAAGAGTAAAAAAGCACTGATGCCAAATTTAAATACAATACTACCCCACCAGTAAGAGACTCACTTTTTAAGAGCAGGCTGCCAAGCTTCTTTAGTAGTTTTCATATTAAATTTTAAATAAGGGTATGAATTGTGTCATATGACAGACTGTAGTTTTTTATAAATCAGGGAGCATTTGCCAACATTCCGTTTCTCTATACTTAACATTTATATTTAATCAGTAATATTCAATATTATTCTAATTATATGATAATGTTCTGTTATGTTATGGCTTTACTAAGTAGCTTTAATTACCTTTGTTTTCAAGTTTCCTCGAAGTTCTCTTTGCTAAATACCTTTCAACATCTCTTCGAGAATGAAGTGCTGCCACTGATAACGCAGTTTGTTCTGCAGCATTTACCATGTTAAAATCTGCTCTCCCTGCTTCAGCCAGTAACTTCACAATGTCCAGGTGTCCATTCAGTGATGCCATCATCAAAGCTGTCCAACCTGTGACAGGATGTTGAAAATTGACATCAGCTCCATACTCAATCAAAAGCTTCACAACTTGGCCATGACCATGTGCTGCTCCTGTCATCAATGGTGTGGTTGCATATGGGTTAAAATCCTCCCACAGTTGTTCAGTATTAGCACCATTTTCTAGCAAAATCAAAGCTATCCTTGCATGCCCACATCTGCATGCACAGAGAAGAGGAGTTGCTCCCATGAGATTAGAAACATTGACATTAGCTTTGCTCTGCATCAAAAGTGTCACAACTGACAAGTGTCCATAATAAGCAGCAAACATTATAGGTGTCCAGCCGTGCCTGCAGTTAATATCTAAGGATGCACCTCTGGTGAGTAAAAATCGTACAATGCTCTCATGCCCATTAGCACAAGATATATGTAAGGCTGTGAGCCCTTCATCGTCACAGGAATCAACGCTAAGCTCCTGCTGATCAAGGTACCCACTTCCCACAACAGAGTCACTTTCTTGCAATAACTTTACAACGTTTGGTAAATTTCCTTTCTCCGCTGCACTTAACAACAAACTTTGCTTCTCTGTAGGTTGAATTCCAAATGCATCCTTGGGTCTTGACATTTTCAAACATCATTAGGCTTCTTCATTATTTGTGACAGTTTTGTCTGAGGAATCTCAGAAAATAGAATCTGTTCTAGAAAATACAACACACCTAATGGCTCAGGGAGGCTCAGGTTGTATATCATCTCATTATCTACAAATGTCAGCTTGGGAATGTGAAACTAACAATATAATATCCAGATTCAAAGTTTTAAACCAAATTTAACACTGCAGATTTTCCTGAAAATTAAAGAAGTCTATGAAAATAAAAAAATGACATGACAAACCTATTAAACAACTGTGTTTAGAACTTTTCTTTTGCTCACACATAGTTAAAAATCAGAGCTTTTCAACATCTAAACTAACATTTTCACCACCCAAGCATACCAGGTGACCCAAAAAGAAGTTGTACTGTTTGATTGACTATTATTCCAAAAGTAATGAACTGATTCCAAAATGTATTTTTCGGTGAAAAAGACTAAACCGCATTTTGCAATCAACATTTAAAAAAGGTTTGACAATCTTCATGAGGGACTGTAAATATGACATTAGATGCTGCAAACACATGTATCGATTTTGTAACCAAAAAAGTCAGTGCTAGTGAGGCCTCGATATCAAAAGCCTCTTTAGAGGGCCTAGCAATTCTCATTTTGTCATGACCATACAAAAACGGTTATTTTTTATTGTACTATCGCATAAAAGAAACTGTGGATTAAGAACATCCAGGCTGATTTTTGGTCAATTAAGCACCCTATATATAAGAAACCCTTCAGCCTGCTAAATGAAGCGGGTTCTTATAAAAAGATTACTAAAGATTGAAACACTGCTGCAAACCCAGGTATATGTGCTAGATCATTACAACACATGCATTGTAGTAGAGTACAAAAAGTTAATCATTTTCAACCAATGCACTGTAGTAGAGTACAAAAAATTAATCATTTTCAACCAATTTAAAAAATGTAACAATTTACTTTTTTCCAGTACATACATAACAATCACATGCTTTTTATTTAGTTGCATATGAAGTCCAAGAAGTTCAAAATGTAGGAAAACTGGGTGGACATTTTCTCCAGAACGTCTATAATCTACTGGATGGAAGCTCTAAGCCTAAGCCTTTGCCATTGTGATGACAGCTGATAGATCAGATGATAACAAAATCTGTCCCCAAGGACTAGAAAACTATCGGATATGACATTGTGTATATTTCAAGTCTACTATAACTGTAATTGTGTCAACAATAAGAACCAATTTAAGAACCTATTTATTGAGGCTGTTTTTCTGTAACACACCCTTTAAGAATCAATTCAGCTTGTTTCAGAAAATCCCAGGTTCTTTTATGCGGATTTTCACTGTACTTCAATTCAAAAGTACCCATTTTTAGGTCAAGTTTGGATGGGCCTAAAAAAGTAAAAAAGTTCAATCCTCTTGTTTTTTTTTTTGGTTTAAAATTACAAGATTGTCAAATTATAAAAACTGAAAGAATACTAAACATTAGATTCAATTTATGTCTTACCACAAGTTACATTATTTCTCTTCGTAAATTCTTATCCAAATGGCAATACTAAAATACGACAGAAATTCAACAGCAACAAAGACGACATTCGCCATGATAATTTGCACCACAAAAATTTAATTTTGCTTGACCGAGACGTGAAATCGAGGTAATAGCATGGAAACACGGAAACACATCCTTGACTATGTACGTCACTTCTGTTTTTCTGTTCGTTCAGCAAGGACATGTCAAATTATATTACTATGCTTTAAACAAAGGCAAATTTTGTAACAGTGGTGAAATCGACACGCCAATTTCAAAACGATTAGCCATTCAGGACAAAAAAGAATTCTCTCAAGCAGAAAATCAAAAGATGGCTTTGTTTATTTTGATTTTCTGCTTGAAAAATTCGCTTTGATGGCTAAACGCTTTGAAATTGGCGTGTCAATTTCACTATTGTTAAAAAATATGCCCTTGCTTTACCTTCATCTGATTTGAAGTAAACTGCAAGACGTTATATGAAATATCAGCAAATCATAACAACACTGAACAGTTTCATTCTTCCATTTGAGAAAATATTCATTGCCCCTCTGTGCTTGAACATTTAGCAAGACAAAAGCAAAAGTGCAGTTTAGCAAACAAGATTTTGGTATTAAATTATTGTGTTTTCATTATTATAGTAGTAATACTAATAAAAAGCATAAAGTCTTGTTTTATTCTTCGTTCCCACCCAACGTCCAACAGATAACATATTCTCCCATTATTGCCAAAAATTTGAAAAAGTTAGACAGACTCTTTTAACGACGTTTTTTACAAATTTTTCAGAAGATTAGCAAAATAAATCCAATGCAACATAGATAAATCGTACACCATTCAAAATGTATGCCTCATTGCCGTTAAATATCTTCAATCAAAAAATTCATCAATTTCCACATCTGGATCGAGCAAACTTTCTCCAAATCTACTCAGATCCATTTGATTTAAAATTAAATTTTCAAAAGTTTCCTCTAGATCCGTTTCTCCCAACAACAGTGCGCCCATCATTTTGCCATCTTTCAATACGACTTTCACGTACTCTTCCCCTTTCGTATATCGCACTATAAGTTCGTAATCTTTACCGAGCCCTTGAGCATTGTACTTGCCTAAGAGACAAAGTTTGTAACCGAAAAATGAAGTCACGTGGGCAAACAATTCAAAACAAAAATCAAGCATAGATTCCTTGTCTTCCATATTTAGCGTCATACAGCGTGCAGCATAAGTTCCCATTTGGTATGCCTGCGTCCACAACCGCATTTGAAACCAATGTGGTGCTGGATCCCAAGAGGGCGTACAAACGTCACCGGCAGCATAAATATTAGGTATGTTAGTCCTCATGTTTGAGTCAACTCTTATACCGCCGTCAGTAGTGATTTCGAATTCTCCACCAACAAGTTTGATATCAGCATTTGGCCGAACACCAGTTGCTGATATAATGAAATCAGTTCCATAAACCCGCCCGTTTGTCAGTTCGACATACAATGGCCATTCTTTAGTTTTAGCAAAGTCTTCTGATAGCTTGCAGCAGGTCAGATTTGAGTTTGACATTTCATTTTGTCCTAACACACGTTTGACTTCACACTGGTACTCCAAGTTAACGTTACGTTTATTTTTATTTCCGTCTTTCCCGTGCAATTTGACGTTCATGCTCCAATCTGGACCTAGTGCACCACCTTTGATGGTGCTCTTTGAACTTTCTAAAATAAAATAAAAAGCCATTATCGAGAAAATTATTGCAAGTAAAAGTACCCATAGATCATTGAAGAATTTCAAACGAGTTGGACCTCAAAATTACAAGGTCAGGTTACGATGTTTGTAATTGGAATCGGTAACCTCGGATGTTACCATATCTATAAAACGTCATGATAAATTGACGAAAAACATACACAAAGCAATTGATTTACTTGAAAAATGATAGCCTTTACGCTTGGAACAAAATAAACCGAATAATCGTCGGGCAGTAATTCCTTTATTCTTTGCTTAGAACAGCAAAAGTTGGAACCTCAACTCTCACTTTTACACCACTTGAAACCAAAATATCTCTGATATATGAGAATAAGCTTCACAATGAAACTTTTCCCCTTCTTTTCAAAGAAATTTCATAAATAAACCATCTACGGTAAAAAATTAAAGATTTCTGAACAAGTGCATACCTCCATCTTGTATGCGTTCTCTTTCTATTGCATATTTTCTCCTTTTGAAAATAACAGTGTCTGTTTTCCGTTGATGACTGCTTTCGCTTGTGTCTTCCTTCAAAGATGGCAAAAGAAATTCTGCAGCTGCTTCGTCTAGAAATGCATTTCCTATTGCCTTGTCTTTAATCACCCAAATTATTCCACAGCCTAACAACTCATATCTACAGACAACAAATATTAATAGTATTTTAAAAATTAAATGCCGATTTAGAAACCCAAAGTACAGTTGAGTTGGTTTCCAAAAAATTGAGCCTGCCGTGTGGCCCAAAAAAAACGTAACATTGGGGGACGCTTGTAGCTCAGTGAATTTAAACCGTTTAGAAAAACTATATATTTGGGTATTTAGGTGAAATGCAAATCTATCTTTTGATGTTATATTTGCCCAGATTGACCAATGAATGCTCTCTAAAAATAAAGATACATAAATATTTTGATTCATTTGTTCTGCAACGAGAGTTGGGAATTTTTTATCCCTTCCCAGTCCAGTTCTCAACTCTGATGAGATAAATGACTGAATTTCCAAAAAATATCAATTGCATAAAATAATTACATTTGCTCACTTGCATTTTCATATGTCAGTTTGAAGTCAAGCTATTCATTTCCCTTTACAATAAAATCAAAAATAGGACTGGAAAGAGATAACAATTCCTTAATTTTTAATGAAAAACGAATGATTCCCAATGTTTTTCCATCTTGATTTTTAGTAATTTTGAATAATCAATCTTTTTTAGTAATCAATCCTTGTGTTTTTTATTTTATGTTTAATAATAAAAACAATTTACATCAATTCTAATGCAATTCCACCATTCCCGACAACAAGAATTCTGTCTGCTTCTTTCAATTTGTTCTGCAATTTGACAACACTATCTAAATCTCGTATCCCAATGATGTTCTCATTTTCAAAGTCAATCAATTGTGGATTGGCACCTGTGCACAAACATAGCTTTCCATATTTAATAATGAGTCCATTTGATGTTTCAACACTGCTATCTGAAATATCAAGGTAAAACTAATTAAATAGACTAAATGATGATACTAAGGATACATTTTTAAAAATACTTTAGCCATTAATATTAGTTTTACCAAACCAATAAACTCCAGCATTAACAGAAATCATACTGGTTCATATACAGTATTATTCAATACAGTTAAATCATAATTTAAAAGCCGACAAAGCATATTACATTTTTGGCATATATTTTTATTATCAATCATGGATAATGAGATATTGCCTAAATAACATTTTCGGCCAAACTGCAGGAGGGGGGAAATATATCACACATCAGCTTATCATTTTCATCCACATAAGAATATTTTATATAAGAATATTTCCATGCACATATTGATATTATCATGCACATAAAAATGTGCCAACATATCTTTTAATAACAAATGATTAGTTTTGCTATAAAATTTTCAACTGTTTTTTTTCTTCTGTTAATTTAAGAAAATACAAAAAAATTACTTACATTACTAGCAAGATCAGTTTCTAATTTTTAAAAATTAATTCACCATATATATTTATTGAATTTTTTATCCATATTCATTTAGTCGATCAAGACACAACCAAGATGAGAAACTTGCATACATTCAAAAGTGACACTGGTAGAACTACGGTCTCAAAATCCATTTGCAATGTTCACAGGCCAGGACATGCCAGATATCAAATAACCAGTCAGAGAAGCATGTTTGTTCCTGACAAGATCTTGTCCATGCAAAGGCTTTTGTGCAACATGCATGTAATGCTGAGAAAACTTTCAAGTCAGGCGTGCATTTTTATCAGATTACCTAGGCCTCAGGCTCTATAGGCAAGCTATTACTGCTCATTACTATTGTGTTACTATGGTAGATTAAAATTTTTATGTATCTTATATATTACTTGTTGTGTAATGTGGCCAAAGATAGAAATGCTTTATTTGGGTCACATAGAGTACAGTATTCTGTATTAGTTATTGTATTTTTGTAAATAAAATTTCATTCATTCACATTGTAAGTGGGTGCCCATGCACCATTGCCTGTTTGGGCTTGCACACAACAAACCTATGAATTGATCTTGTGCATGTACAGGCCATACTCCTCAGGTTGGCTAAACTTAATAAAACAATAGAAATAACAATAGAATATCAGTCCTGTATGTTTGAGGCGTGCGATCGCACACGCACGCCTTGGCGCACGCCTAAACTTTTCAAGGCATGCTTTTGATCGCACGTGCAAAGCTCTATTCAGAGCACTAATTCTGTGTTAAAATTTTGACTTTTTATGGAAATATTCTTTGGAAAACCGAAGGCCATATCAGCAATTCTTATATAAAATGTAAAAGATTGAATA
>JAYJMH010067658.1:0-11478 GCA_036873815.1 Phacellophora camtschatica | reverse complement strand
ATGATACTTACAAAATAAAGAAAATTTCGGGCCCTCAAATTTGATTACCTACTTTTTTCCTCTCACAGCCGCCCCTGACAAGTACCACAATGCATTGCGCGCTTTGCGAAAAAGGAAAACGGTGAATTGTTTAATGGCGTAGCTGGGTTTGTAAGCCAAAATAAAGAGCGTGGCAACAAAAATGTCTCCTTCCTTTCGCAAGGGTCTCTGTTCTACTTTTGCCATAGGGCCTCAGAATCCTCTCAGAGGCCGGAGAGATACCGTTTAGTAATTGAAATAACACAATTGTCTAAAACCTCTATAGTAATAATGATAGTAATGATGTTACTGCCAAAGAGATTGAGATTGATATATTGTGTAATTATTCATGCGATGTAAAATATCCATATATTATGAATTATTCCCTTTATTTTAAATATACACCTCTATTCCAACCTGGTTTTGCGGGTAGACGATGTGTTCCGTAAAAGTTACAAATTTTAAGGCATGAGCCGTGAATTCGGTGAAAGTTATTTCGTAATTCGTAATCAGGATCCCTCCCTTACCATCCTCGTTACAAGGTTGGAATTTTCTAAAAATAAGAAACACATGAGAAACACCCCAAGCTGAAAAGAATAAAATAAGATTACAAAGAAGCAAAATAATAACAAATATAGCTCATTCTCATGGGGAATTCTTGCATTTCACTAAATGCTTCGGTACAAATATCAGTGGGCTTGTATCAGATATTTCTTTCGATGGTCGGCAATTTTGTCAGAAAATAGAGATGGCTAAGTTTTATATTAAAACTGAAAGATAAATTATCACAACCAATAAATTATGATTATTTAATGATATGTCTGTCCATTCCCTTCATTCAAAGCAGAGGTATGAAAACGCTTTAAACAAGAAAGGCACTTTAAGGTTTAAAGAATAAAATCGTGCTTGAATTTGGAGACTGGCCAAATTTTAACTGGAACTATTTCACCTGGAAACAACCTACTAGAGAAAGAAATTGTGGAATAGAGCATATCAGAAAAAAATAAAGATAAATAAATATCTTGCTTTCTGTTTATTCCATGCCACTGTCCCTGTGTCCCATGCCGTTATAATCAGTCAATTCTTCCGTAATGGTTAGACCTTTAAGTGAGTTAGCAAGTGGTTTAACAATTTAAAATTTAACACTACGCTACCTGGTAATAACAAAGTACTGAAAAGGAGCAAAAAAAGCAGATTGGCAAGACCAAATAGGATGACCAAAAGTACATAGGCCAAAAAAATGAACAGGTGTACCTGCACTTAACCAGAAAAATTATCAGGATCAAAATAAATGGAGGAGAGCAGTAAATATGATATAATACACATCATTTTATCAATTGATGTTTCAATAAAGACCTTGATTATTTATTAAAATGGCTTAAAGCAAAAAGCTTACAAAACCACAAACATGGTGTATTATGTTCTTAATATTTCGCTGGTGGTGGGTTCAAACTATTCATCAAACTATTATTTTCAGTAATGAGTCTGTAATTAGAATATTTCAAAAAATTGTAAATATTTCTCTTCGTTTTTAATAAGTGGTTTTAACATGGCCTTCTGTAAAACAATGTATTTTTACCGTGAACAAAGATTTAGAACATAGATTAAAATTAAAACGGACAAAACCAAAGAATGATTCTCACCTCGTCACTTTCTGAATGTGTAAATGTGTTACTTCCCAAAAAGCGGTCATTTACTCTATTCAATTGTGTGTCTTTCCTATCAAGTTTTTCAACCAAATTTTCATTGACAATGCTGAAAAATGAAGCAGAAATAACCATGAAAAGTATCATTAATGATGCAAAAATAACATCTATTGCATTTCAATTGCGTTCTTGATATTATATTACTATAAATGTTTCAGTTAACGAAAAGCTGGCAAATGTGTGTAAGCTACAACCTGGGGTGCCAGAGTCTGGTACCCACTACCCAGGGTAGCACGCTACATTTCTTGTCTAATCCCTTTTCGCTGCAAAATATATTAATCTTTTGAAACAAAAAACATTAAAATTAGACAGAACTGTTTAACGAGACTAGCAATGATATACACGCAAATTTTATTCAAATATCTAAAAATCTGGAGAATATCCGAACGAAACAAAAGTATATGATTTTGTTCATTTTGATCTTGATTACGTAAGTTGTAATAGAAATCAGCTGTTATCAGGGTTGAAAAAAGTGTAAAGTGCAAACTGTAAAAAGTGTTAAACGACGTGGTGTAAAACAGCCGACCACCAGCTACACCGATTAATCAACCGAAAATCAACCGCACCAACAACTGTCAGATAATTCAGGTCTAGTCTAAAACACAACACCAATGGGAACACCGACGAATACCAATGAAAACCGATGAACACAGATACACCAATGGAACCCTCCATACTAAAGATATATATGGATGTACCGCCCAATGATATAATTTTGTATTTCAGCCGGTGGACCATCTCCCTCATTTTGCGCTGTAGGAACCATACCGGTCCCTATCACATGAGAAAATGGCCGGTTTGCACGTTTACCATGCTTGTTCTGCCGAATTTCAGATGAGCTATACTTATTGGACAGAACCACCACAGAACTACGAACGCTCTGGTTAGTTGACGTGAGGGCACGGTTTCTTTTGGTCACGAGAATGTGAAGTTTAGCATTCAGAGTTGTGACTCAAATTCATTGACAGCCTTTGCGCATTTAAGGCCAAGCACCGCCAGTTCCGCAAATCCTGACAATTGTGTAATCATCGTGTGCTTGCTTACCGTCATTCCAACTCCCAAGTCAGACCTGTGAGCCCATTGTCCCTTTTAAAGGGTTTAACCTCCGTTTGTTTGCCACTCACAGCCATCCTTGCGGGTTCCACAATTTTATCGGACCCCCTTTGGTTAGAGGGAGTAGACTTTTCCCCAGGGATAAGTGTTATGAGTGGACCCGTCACTCTTTTGAGTGTTCCAAGCATTGTCGCCCCATTTACCGAGCTTTCAATCTCTTCGCCCTACAGTTGTTCACGAGGCTCTCAATTCCACATTTTTATGGTAACTTGGCGAGGCATAGAATGGTGATGAACGACATGAAGAATTCGATGTAGATGATGAGCACTACACAACCAATTTTTGCACGCATCTAGCTTTATTACACAACCTAATTTTGCACGCATCTAGCTTTGAATTTCTTCGGTTACCAGTGCATTCTGCGCATTTTAAACACGGTTTTTAGCGACTTTCTCTAAAAGTGGCTGATCGTGTATATCGATGATTGTATGACGTGGTCAAATTCATTTTCGGAATCACTACAACAATATCAGCAAATTTTTCAATGCGCTACAAAATTCGGTTTTCATTTCAAAACCGTCAAAATACACGTTTTTTTCCGAGAATTTGGAAATTTTAGGGCATCGCATCACACCTGAAGGCCGTTTTCAAACTCAAAAAGGGACAGAGGCCATATCTGCCATCCTCACCAACGACACTAGGGTTAAACGTTTCCTCAAAATAGTAGGATATTTTCGTGAATACTTTCCTAACATGTCCGATAGAAGTGTTCACTTGAGATCACATCTTGCCAATTCTTGTGGTGCTAATTCCAGGATAGAGTTCTCAAACCAATTCGTTTCAGTTCTCGCTCATTGACCATAACCGAACATCAAGTCAAATTGGCTCTAGAACGCTTTAGACCAGAACAGAGAGAATAAAGCTTTGTCATCAAGACATGAAATACAACTTAATTTGGAAAGAAGGGAAAGTTAACCGAGCTGAATACCTTTCCCGGCATGCAACTCCACTTAGTAACATCAGCAGACATAAACAAAAGGAAGCAAGTGAGTTAGAAAAAACTGTCTGGTTTCTTCGATATGCTTCATACACAGAATCCACTTCCATGAGCCGTATCATTTATGAGACAGATAAAGATAAAACACTTCTCGAGCTGAAGAAACACATCAGAAAGGGATACATACTAAAGATAAAGAGTAATATCGTTCCATTCAAAAAATTTTCGTGGAACTCACCATCTCGAACGAGGAGCTAATAATTAAAGGAGAACGCATCATCCTGGAATGAACAACCTTAAACGCCGTCTGCATAGTCATTTTTGGTTCCCGAAAATGAACCAAAAAGTGGAAGAGAAAGTCGCATCATGTAAAGAGTGTCAACTGTTCGCAAATAAGACAACACGCGAGCCGTTTTAATTCCCAAAGAACAACGGATTACGCATGGCAAGATGTAAACATTGATCTATTTGTTACCATGCTAGAACGTAAACAAATGTTAGTAGTTCTGGATAAAATGAGTGACTTTGCTGTAGCAAAACTTGTCCCAAACACTGCAGATAAGCCTGTCATAAAAGCATTAGGTGGCATCTATACCAATTTCGGTTATCCCGAGATGCATCGCACAGACAATGGGCTACCATTTGACGCAAAGGCATTTGTTAAATTTTCCCAAAGCAGTGGTATTGAGCATATCAAAACTTACCTTTTCACCCACAAGCAAACCTACCGGAAACATTTATGCGTCCTCTAGAGAAAGCATTAAAGGCAGCCCATTTAAATAAAGCGGACAAACATACAGTTATAAATGAAGTATCAGCAACATATCGTGCAACGCTTCATCCTGCCACAAGAGTACCACCAGGGGACCTTTTGCTCCGTAGTGGGTACCAAAAAGAATTTCCGTGACGACCACTAAGTGAGGATCAGTTACACGAGGCCCAGAAACAAGACAGAACGTTACATATGTCTCGAGAGGATCAAATGAACTGGTAAACTATTAAGTTCATCAAGCATAAAAGCACGACTTAGTCTTCTTCCGACAAACTTTACATTGTACATATGGAACAGTGAACATGATCCTTTATGCCCCTTTTGCCGAAATCATACTGAAAGTATGGAGAAATTGATGAACGGTTGCCATGAATATTTCCTGATCTTATTACTGAGATTATGCAATTGTTTTTTCAAATAATCTGAACCGCCAAAATTCTCACCACGGGATAAAAAATCTCTCTATTGTCTATTTTTCCATATATACAAACGTCTTTAATTTCATTTAACTTGAGAATGATGTTAAGATGACATCGAAACGTCGCTCATTCTTATCGTAAATATTCATAATTAAATGTTACAAACATAATATTCTGATTCGAAAAATAAATAAATACCTCAAATAACGTTTTTCTTTAAATAACTGTTTCAGTTTCCTAGCAGCAATAGCTTTCTTCTCATGTAATCGTTCAATTTCAAATCTGTTGAAATTACAACGTCAAATTTATGGTTGTAAAAATATTTTTAAGAGTAGATTACAATAAAATGTTCCTTTTATAAAAATTAGGACAAATATTAAACAAAAATGCAGGGTTGGAATTAAACGATGAGGTTTTAAATAGAGAAAAAAATATTATTATTATTAAACCACCACAGTAAAGTTTATCAAACGTACTGATAAAGAACCTTAAATTCATATTTCATACTCCTGCTTCATACAAACTTTCAAAAACTGACTTGTATGTCATAGCAATATTCATAACGTAAATCATACTGCAATCACTAACAATATACCGAGCATAGTATTTGAATAACTCCAAATGTGTCAAAGTAAAAGATAACATATACACTGTAGCTTTCAGAGACCCTGAAATATTTTGCGGAATCTGAGGTCCTGACAACAAAACAATAGTTCGGTTGTATGTGTTCAAAATTCTGATTTTCCTTCAGATACAATTTTCAGTAAGCAATTTAAAGAAATATTTCAGAGCAATTAATTGTTCGTTTTTGAATCAATCGACAATCAAAAAACTGCATACAAGCTTCAGTGCTACTGCAATACTCTTATCACACCATTATTGATAGAATGGCCTTTTCATGTTTCAGTTTAGCATCATTTTGAATTACAAAAGAACAATGAAAAGTGCTTTCTGGTAATGAGATTTGGTTCCCAAACATGAGAACTGCATGTGACTGTGGACAAGCATGTCGCTGATCACCAGACTGTAATGCTGGGGGACCAGCAATATTCTTACAACTAAATTCTTCTGTTGTAAATTCTTCTAAATTCTAAATTGTAGATATAGTTACCTCAATTTATCGTCTTCATTTGTTTTCAAAGTTTCCATCTTCCAATTCACGTCACCACGTCAGATTTGCTTCAAAGATATAGATTCTAAATAAATATACATAAATACAAATCAAGGCTGGTTCGGCCAAATGCACCAGGTGCGCCCAAGTAACCGCGTTTGATTGACCACCATGAACCATGAACTATACAAATTGTAATATTTAAGGTTTGATAAAATGTGAGGTAATCATTCTCTGTTTAATAAATATATTCTTATTTTGGATATGAATATTAAAGAAGATCTAATTTATACAGTGTTGGAGAATTATTCTCCTCTACTGCGACAAAGTTTTTAAGAGGCAATGAACAATAGAATACTCACTGAAAAAGTAACCCCTGATTTGTTGTATCAAGTTTTATATGCCACACACAAATGTAACACTCATATGTAACACTCTAACTCAAAGAGAGGTACATTCTCGCCTTGAGTTCTTCGATTCTACTCTTAACTCTCATTCCAGTTACAATCATATTAAAGGCTACAGACAATGTTCTGCGATATATGATTTTATACCAATCAGAATAAGCTTAATATTTCTACGTTATTTCTCTACAATAATATCACGCATTTCTAAATCAATTAACTATGGAAGTCCTTGGTCTTCTAAATTCTCGATTTCATACATATGAAATCGAGGTTAAAACGCAAATACAAATGTTAAACAATTCATAGTTTAACTAACACGATATTACTAACGCAACCGAATTCACGTTCCTCGTTCAAATTTATTGAAGGAATATATTCTACTTCTAAAAAATATAACAAATGTTAGCAAGAACAACTGCCTGTGTACCAGTAAAGATTTCTTGGCAAAAACAAATATCAATAAAATACAATACATGTCATCCGCATGTGCGGAATTTACATGTAGATCATTCCCTAACATTATATATATATATAACTTTAACACCAAGGAAGAGATTATGGAAACAACTAGGAGAGTTTTGTTGACAGAATCATACAGAAAGGGTAGCAGTCATTTAGATCTTTGATCACGGGTAAAGTAGAAGTCAGTGATGGCTTAAATGCAATTGCTAACTATTTTTTCTGTATTTTAAAAATGGATTAATATATTTTCATATGTTTGATTAAAATAATGGACAGACTTCTGCATGGATTTGTGTGGAATGATCGACATAACGTCACCAGTGATTGAGATGATGGTCAAGTCTCAATTTTAGATCAGCACCATTGTTTAAATGAATATAGAGTAAACGAGGAGAAACCTCCAGCAACAAATGGTAGACATGTACACGTAATTGTTGAGAAACAGTGATTGAAAATGCTGATAGGAGAGGAGGCTGAACACACATGCAACAGAGAAGCAATCAAGATACTATTCAACGTTGCCCGCACATACTGCACACTTGCCCGACAAGGACTGTCGTTTCATGGGTGTAAAACAGACGCAAGTGAAAACTTTCATGGCTGGATGATGCTGAAAACGCACTCATCGGGTTGCCTATCAAAATTGGAGAAGTTAAAACAAATTCCTGATGCTGCTCTCCGATTTCGTTTCAAATAAGATCACAGGGGAAATGCAAGAAGCAGAAATATTTGCTGTGATAGCGGATACAACACCATTCACCTCTCATCTCGAAGAGCTGTTTGCCTTTTCAAGGAAGGTGGATAGGAATGGAGCGCCTAAGGAAAGACACCTGGACATGCAAGATATCGATGGACAAGCAAAATCAGTCCTGGGTCATGATAAAGCCAAGGATTGAATCAGGCAATCTTGTATCCAAAGACAACACATCTTCAAAGTTTGGAAAATATAAAGGCTGCCAAGCCAAAATTAAAGAAAATCTCGGAAGATCTGTACCATTTATACCTTGCCTTGAACATAGGTAGGTATCATTTTGCCATTATTTAAAGTTTACAAGTTTTTCAAATATTACTGCAGATATGAAAATATTTACAAAGTTTAAAAATACAAGAGAAAGGAAAAAAGCAATTAATAAATAAATTTTTTTTTTAATATCACAATACCACTAACTAGAGTGGCAGGGATAACATCCAAAAGGTCGAAACGACCTTAATTCCATGATGGTCACTTTTAGAGGTGTGCAATAAAAGATAAAATAAATATTAATCTTACTAAAATTGGAAATAAAAAAGCGTGTAGGTAAAGTTTAGGGATGCATGCCAACTCAGCCTTCGTTTTTAGCACATTTTCCATAAAGCAGCTTTCAATTCTATGTATGAAAAAAATTTATGCTATTTGCAGTTTTAAGATCAGAAGGTAATTGATTCCATAATTTAGACCCCATGTATGATGAGCATTTTTGGCCTGTGTTACTTTTACGAAAGGGAAACGTCAATTTGTCTTTCAATCTCCGAGTGGTATGGCTTCGATTAGCAGGATGAAACATTTCCGAAGAGTAGACTGGCGAGGCTCCATTGTAAAATTTGAAACAATTTGTACATATACGTTGCTTCACTCTTTCTTTTGTAGGAAGCCAGTTAATTGTCTGAAAATCTTTGGCACTCACGTGTGTTGTATTTTTCATGTCAAAAGGAGATACACTAATTTTGAGCTGTTTGGATTTTTTTGGACAGCCTACTATTTAAAGCGGGGTACTACACAGACAAGCATAATCGAAGCCTGGCTGGCTTAAGGCATTACAGAGCAGTCTTTGGAGACTATAATTTAAATAAATTTAAAATACTGCCATTGGTTCTCCAGATGACTTTTCATCGAGAAGGCATCCAAGGTAAGTAACTTGCGATCTTTTCTTTATTTCGGTTTTATTATGGTTCTATTCTTATTTCGTGCAAAGACAATACTTTTTGTTTTGTCCTCTCCTAAGTGTATACTCAATTCATTCTCAATAAACCAATCGCATAGAGAGTTGAAATTTTTGTTCACATTTTGTTTTATTGCTTTATTGCATTCTAAAGATAAAGAAAGGAATCGTCTGCGCACAAAAGTAGTTCACAATCAACAGATTTTGGCATGTCGTTAACACATAACAGAAAAACCAGCGGGCCAAGAATTGATCCTTGTGGAGCCCCACATGATAGAAAACCAGGACTAGAGAACTATTTCCTACCTAGACTAAGAATTCTCTGTTTTCAAGATAGGACTTGAACTATGGAATGGCCTTACCACTAAAACCGAGGTAGGCAATTTTGTTTTACTTGGACCAGCTCGGTAATTTAGCGTTTCTTACAACCACGAGGAAATGGAAAATTACACAGTTCTGTTATGTGCTTTGCCAACAGAGGCGCATGTTTTTCTTAACCAACAATAAAACACCCAATGCATGGTTTTTGCAACTACCCCCACTGTAAAACACATAATTCTTTTTCAAACCTAGTAACCGGTCCAAGTTACCCAGCTGGTCCAAGTAACCCCAGATTACGGTACATAACAGTAAATATGCGAGTTTTGGCTGCAAATGAATGGAATCGGCCTCCTTGCCTTACGAAAAATCCTCGATTGCTTGCTATAGAAAGAAATATGTATGGTTTAATTATGGTTTAATGAGCATTTTTTAATTTCTTAAATATGTAATTTTTTTAGAAGTTTTTTAATCTTCTGAGCCAGTGTTGAAAGTTTCTTAAGAAAATACGAGTGTACGGTACAGTAAAAACCCGCATATAAGAAACCAGATTTTGCACACAAGGTATTGCTTTGTAAACAATAAGCTATTGTTTTATCTACTGTTCTCTCTAAAAAATCAGCCTGGAGGCTCTTAAAAGTGTGTTTCTTATATGCGGGTTTTTATTGTAGTTTCATGAAAGATAATATGTACTAATTATAAACATTTACTATTTTGAATATGGATCGTATCTCGATGAATCTTTATTTTTTAATCTTTTCTGGTCTGAAATCACCTTCCAAGTCACCACGTGGAAGGATTGCAAAACAAACAATTCAAAAAACAACAACAAAAAATCAGGGGAAAGGAGTGCTCCTTCCCAGCAGCCAAATTTAAAATCTCGGCTACCTTGTCATTCGGTCGATTTTCCGAAGGAAATCACCTTCAAAGTTTTCGCAGCAGCCTGAGCCCGAAAATCTCTAAATTTCTCGTTGGTGAACACTGTCTCATGGTGAGCACATGGAATCTATTAGTGAAGTCTGGTCGGAGCTCGGCTGTATCTACGCGCTAGTTATGGTGCCTGTACTATCTTTCTATTAAAGTGCCTCTTCACCAAAAATTTTTATTGCATATTTTACTAGTTTTGAGTACGCTGAGTTTGAAACTGCAAACTGTTTTGTTATGGAGGTTTTTATGACACCCCGATGTGATGCAGTACTGCTTACCCAATTTCTGCTTCCATGATGTGGATTCTAACGTTCAACAACGTTTCGCGGAAGATCTTGTCTCATTTTATTCGAATTTTGACGATGACTTCATGATAAAGTAAACTTTTTAAAAATGCTAATGGCTTGTTCTTTCGCTTTGACAAAGGTTAAGCCTGGTTCCCATATAGTCTCAGGAGTGCCACAGACGGTTTGCGACGATCTGCGATCAATCGCCGGCACCTTCCCGGTGAAAGTGTTTCCATATTATCGTAAGAGATCGCAGACGATCTGCGATGAGCCGGGGACAATGTGATATATATTTCCCACCATGCAATTTCTTTGTTAACAAAGGCGTGTCTTTGTTAACAAATTAATTTGCTAACAAAGGCGCGCCTGCGATCCATGTTTTCATATGATCGGGAAGGTACCGCAAGAGAAAAAAAGTTGAACACGTTCAACATTTTGTCAAGGATCGCAGACGGTCTGCGACGTCGCAGACACCTTAAGATCTATGTTTCCATTAAAATTTGAAAAGTACCGGCGATCGATCGCAGACCGTCGCAGACCTTCTGTGGCACTCTTGCTTGTTACTCATCCTCAGACTATTAAGGACTATTTGCATGACAATTTAATAACTGTTGTTTGAAACAATGGTGCTCCTTCCAATTCAAGCAAATAACAATCAATGCCGCAAAAACCCTGCACCAAACAGTTTAGGCTGGTATGTTGGCCTATTGCAACGAGCTTTGGAATTACAGAAGAACACTAAAAAATGTTGTCATCAAATATATACAGGGTTTTAATTATGCAACATAAAAGAAGCCAACACCAGACAAAATTCAAAATAATAATAGTGGGCAGCATCGAATCTCGGATTAAGATTTGTCTTCTGTGTCCGAATACAAGATGAAATGACAGCAATACTGTTCTTAATCAATGTTGTCAAATTGTTCTAAATTAGTTAGCTTTGACAACAGTGATTGAAGAAGAAATTGAATTTATTGGATTACAATTTAATTAACAGAGGGTGAAGGGGGCATTAAAAAGTAAAACATTCATTGAAAAGCATCTTCTCTTCACTTCAGTGCAATTTATTATAATTTTATAAT
>JAYJMH010067647.1:0-11478 GCA_036873815.1 Phacellophora camtschatica | reverse complement strand
GCAAATTCTCGGGCTGCATTCCATGTTGTTCTTTAATATGGCAACCGATGGCCGACGCTTTGTGTTCCTCAATCCTTCGGCGTAAGTATCGGCATGTATAACCGACATAATCTGCATCGCACAGATCACACTTAAAATATAATTGTCAAAATAAAAGCTCCTCCGTAGCAGCTTTGAAACATATGCAAAGGTAAATATTCAAAGGAACAAAGCCACCCGGTAACAAAGCATAACAAACATTTTAAAATCACTTTTTTCCATTATAGGAACGCTGCTGTGAAACTTAAAACTTGAAAAAATCAAATTTTACCTTTTCATTTTGTGTGATTCTACTTCTCCGAATTATTCTCGTTTCTCTTCTTCTTCGCACGTCTTGATTTATATTGTCACACCTAAAACTAAAAGAAATGTAAATTCAAGAGTTTCAGTAAGAAGAAGTGTTTACGTGTAAAGAAAAAGGGCAGATTTTGTAACAATAGGGACATTGAAACACCAATTTCAAAGGAAATATCTGTTGAAAACAATGAGACACCATCTCAATTAAAAAATGTAAACAAGCAAAGCCGTGCAGATTTGCGGATGAGCAATTTACATTTTCCAGTCAGACGGTTTAGATTCTTCATATCATAGATATGTTTTACCAGCAAGCAAAAGGAAACGATCAGGTTGTATATGAATTTTTATAAACATAATTGTCAATTATTTAAGCAAAACTAAATGCTTCCTCCCACCCATGTATAATCACGAGAAAATTACTTCATTCTCGTTCCATGCCCCTCAAGCTCACAATCTTTATCTAAAATGTTATAATATCTTCCTGCCGAAATTCAAGAGTTTTTTACAATAAATTAAAATAATTAAAATAAATTAAATTTATATTGAAATATCCGTGGGAACAAGATTGATTAAAAGATTGATTGACTGATTCAAGATTGATTTAAAGGATTCATGCAATAATGCAATAAGTTCAGAAAGAAAACCAATGAAAAGATTTTCTTGTTTGACTTGCCAAACAAAATAGTCAGTAACCGCTAAAACGTTCTTAGCATAATGTGATGGGTAAACCGCTAAGATGACGAGAGTTTTTACAGCGGAGATACGGTATCGGCCTAGACCAGACGAGTTCATCCAGAAATCTTACAAATCGTTTTCCTGATGTACTAAAAGGCTACTTAACACTTCACACTATTTAACACTTCACCCCTGGAAAAACTTCACATTATTTAACACGTCCTTTATCTTGAGGTAAGTACATACATCATTTTTCGTTCATTTCCAGTTACTTTAAGTTTTAATTTGACTTTAGGGGCCCTCCAGTCAGATTCAGGAAAACACCACAGAGCAAGGCTGAAGAAGGCAAAGGAAAAAATAAAGTGTTACACCCAAACAACGCCTACATCTCAATGTTTCCATAGTCATAAGAGACTAGTTATATTTTATTATTTTTTAATAGTTTATCTTCTATACATGTGTATATTAGAAACTACGAAATGTTCTTTTTCGAATTAAAATCGTAAGAAGGGTAAGAAGATGACTGTTTCGTTGTTCAAGAGCGTGGCACTGATGCCAGCCGCTTACGTCACAATAACAATCAATGACTCAAAACATCAGATAACAATATAAAAATTACGATAAGAGCCGATGAAAAGGTTCTCCTAGAGTCAGTCATGTTTGTTCGTAAAAATAATAAAGAGCCGCGAACAAAAGAAAAGCCCAGGATTGTTCTGGATACAAACCTTCTTTTATTTGACTCTTGAAAGTGGAAGATCAACAACGTCCGCAACGGAGCTGGCCGTCATGAGCATATTTGCTTCGAGCAAACAAAGTCAAATCCATGTCACGTCAAGATTAAAATTTGAAGACTAAATTATTGAAGAACTGACTAACATATAAACTGAAACTGAACTGAAACGATTTGATTCACAGAAGGGTATGTATGTTTATGTATGATATGCCTTATTGTATTGCGTATGATAAACATAATCCGGTATTGTCATTTTTACCTCGAACAGCCCTTCCTTCGTTTCTGATTTCCTTCCAGGCAGGTTTGGGTTTGTGTGTTGCGCTTCATGATGCATGTTTGTACAAAGAGCCATATTAATAATGCTATAATTTCATGTCTATATCAATAATGTTAAATTTGATGCAGTGAACACCCGCATATGATATGCAGTGAACTTTATTTTTCAGTCTAGGTTCCAATCCAAGTTTGTTATCTATCAGGTTCCAAATGAATTTTCAGGGTTTGAGTTTCTTATTAGAAAATCTATTAAATTAGTTACAAATATTTTTTATACTTTGAAAAAATCAAAACATTTTGTGGGATTGATAATTTATGTGTATATAAATGTAAGTTCGTCAGTATAATATTGATAAAGTTTAGTTGAGGAATATCATATCATTCTATTGTCTATTCTATTGAGTTCTCAAGTCAGTATGCAGTCATTATTTAAAAAATTCTCCACTTTTATATGCCCTTCTTATTTTGGTTTATTTTTCCAAAATCCTGAGGCTAAAATGTTTTGTTTACTGTATACCATAGAGGGGTACCCCCCCCCCCCCCCAAAGACGAGTAATAGGAATAATTTTACCTGATGTTATTACTAGTTTCAAATCATTAGCAGCAATTTTCAGCCCAATTTTATATAATTTCCCAAAGAATTGAGAAACCAAACAGGATGATTTTCAAAAGCTAGTCCCTTTTTTTGCTGGCAGCCAGTACAACAAATTGCACTTGCTGACAATGCACCCGATACATACAAACGGTAGGTTACATTTCGATAGATTTAGTATGCCATCGAAATCTGGTTATTGTAATTGTGAGTACCATTATAATGCGATCTTCATAGTGTATTAGTTGTTTAAAAATTTTATTTATTTATTAGCTTGAAATTAGCTTTAAATTTAAAGCCATAAATTAGCTTTAAATTAGCTATGATCTTGGGAATTTACCAACTCAAGTAAAGTGAAGAAAAAAAATTTATTTGTTAAAAAAATAATTTGTTAAAAATTGACCTTTATCTATTAATTCCGATTGGGAAGTTTTTTTTACCGGGTACAACGTGGAAGCGTACGAGAAAATAATGACAAGAAGATGCTGGCAAGTAAAGGATATTTTTTATAATATTATTTCATGTTTTTTATTTCATATTTCATGACATATTTATTTATTTTTATATATTTTCATATTTCATACTTCACAAAGACAGAGAGAGAGTCATCATCCAATTTGGAAAGTGTGGCACTTACGCACCCGAAAATTTCAATACAGCCTATTTATCTTTAATATTGAGTAGAAACTCCGCAAAAACGGCGTGAAAAAAGACAAACAAATTGTTGTTGTTATTGCAGTCATACTAGCAAGTAATTAGGCCTATATTAGCTGTCCAAATTGTGCGTTTCCATTCTCTGAAATTATTAACAGCAGATAAGAGTTCTTTCTGTAAAGTAATTGCCTCTGAGCTTTCTTCTATTACATTCCAAAACAAAGTCCTTCATTAAGTCTTTAAAATATTTCAATGGCTTGACAATCTTTAAAATATTTCAAATTTTGATGAATGTATTGCGTAATAACATAATGTGTAGTTTCGCAGTAAATTAAAAACCCAAGTGAATTAACTAATAACTACGAGAACAATCACTACCAGGCTGCAATGTTGCATCACTTTTTGAAAACATTACTTGCAAACGAAAAAACATTTGATAGGAGAAAGTGTTCAGGACCGGTCTCATAGTGGGTTTAGGGGTGTGGTGTGGGGTGTGGTTTGGCAAATTCGCCTCGTCTGGAAATTCAATCAGCAAAGCTGAGCTTCTAGTATCGGCAAATTTCTAATTTTCTTCCAATTATTTTTATTTTCCAGCACGCAATGGCTCTTTTTCCGTGATTTGGGGGGGGGGGGCGGAAACGTCTGGCTTGTTCTTGTTATATTCGAATTATACGCATAGATGTACGCAATGCGGGGGACAGTACTACTTAATTTGGGTAGGAGGCGTGTCCTAACTTTTTAGGTCCAGGATTTCGAATTTGATAATCTATTTTTGGGTCTGAAAAGTGTTTCATCAAAAAGTAATTTTAGCTCTAAAAATTTGGAAATCTTATATTTTTGGGTAAAATATCTAGAAATAGCATAGAAATGTTAACAAAAGATGTTATTGGCAGCAAAATTGCATCATAACATGCGCCATACTGTTATATTTTTGGATTTGCGTTTTTTGAGGGGCCAGCTCCAAGATTTCCTTGGACACGCCCCCCCCCTTATCCGAGCATAGTATCCGAGTTAGATGGTACTGCACCCCTGGGCTATTCATTTCATAATTGACTTGGTTATCTGTTCATTTGATTTTGCTTATTTGCTTATTATTTTATTTTTTTATTTGCTTGTAACAGATTCTCTGAAAGTCCAAATACAATGTCGGAAGGCACAGATTTCACCCAAGAAGAACTAATTCTACTCGGAGTCTCAATTGTGTTAGGAGCACTCTTCATTGCCACAATTATTACCTTGATCGTTGCGCGATTTTCAAAACAAATAAAGGCTTGCTTCGAAGTATTCACGTCTCGTTGCCTAGCACAAGAAGAAGAAAAGGACAAGCCAGAAGAGGATAATGGGCTTGTTCATCGCACGAGTAAAGTTCCGCTCATGCTCTTAAGCTCGGAAGAACAACCGTTTGTAATTCCTGGAAAGATGCATGGTCACAGAATACAACCATCAAGGAGATACTTTGCAACGCAAACGCCGCCATTGAGAAAAAAGCCAGTACCTCCAAATGATGAAAACACCGTAATTGGACCACGCGGTCCAATAATAAAATCATCCGGTTCAGTGGACTCGCTGATTCGAGCAGTATCATCAGGATCAGCTGAAGAGAGACCGTCACGAGAAATAAAGCAACAGTGGAGACACACAACGATAAATTCTTTGGAGTATTACAAAGAAATTAATCCCTACCTGCAACGGAGGAACGCTTTGTCCAAATCAGTGCCATCGTTCTTAGACACAGGTGTCATAACATCGAAAGGAGAAATCGCACCGGAGTTGTATCAGATGTCAGATGAACATTCAAGCACGAGTTCATTAGAAGAAGACGGATTTGGGATGCAGGGATGGGCATTACCTGCCAGAGGCCGACTAACCTCCGGAGGAAATTCCCCAGCCCCTTCAGAAGGCGAGTCATTCACCTTTAAAAAGAAAACAACATCTTTGCTAGACGTCCGCCCTGAGTTGTACGACAGATCACGTAGGGTCTCAATCGGATCGGGCACATTAGGAAAAATTAAAACATCTCTTCAGTACTTGGACAATACGCGAACAAAACTTGAACTAAATCTACATTACATAGACCGGATACTGACACCAAATGGACTTGCAGGAGTTTTCGTAGGAATAATCTTGCTTCCGAACAGAGATAGCATATACGAATCTAAGCTCCACCAGGCTTCAGAAAACCCTATTTTCGATCAATCGTTCGTTTTTGAAAGGAATGTTTCGTCTCACCGTTTTCACTCTAAAACATTTCGATTTCTGATTTATTTCAAACACTCAAGCGATAATATCGAGATATATGGAGAAAGCGATATGCCCTTGGCTGGCAAAGAGATTTATCAAAAAGTCAAAACAGACAACACATTGAATATTCATCCAAGCTTAAGCAATGTAAGTCTTAGTCCACTGTTCCTCGTATGTATACCTCGTTCCATGGGCCCGATTCCTTCTAGGCCCTTTAGTTTAACCCGGGGAGAGCCCAGGATAGTTGGTGGAGTGTGAGCATGGCATTACGATGTATTCATTACCAAACTTAACCCCAAGTCTACCTACCTTACCCCTAGTTAGTAATATTATTGCTTTTTCAGAACGCAATTGGAGACATTCATATAGCAGTATCCCCCCCCCACCCTTCCAGACCCCTTAGTTTAACCCGGGGAGAACCCAGGCTAGTTGATGAGTGTGAGCATGGTATTACACTGTATGAATTATCAAATATACCTTCCTTACCACCGGTAGAACATACCTTGATAATAATTAGTATTTTTTTTGCTTTTTTAGAACGAAATTGGAGACATTTATATGGAAATATTTTACTCATCTCATAACGTATTACTGGTCATAGTAAAAACATTGAAATTTGCAAGAGCAGCAACGATTGAACAATTCAGTGGTAACGTTAATGTTATTAGTTCATTGCCTTTCTGTCAGATATCTTCAACCTCTTTCACATGTATTGTTGGCCTCATAACTAGCAATGCTCACCTATCCTGGGCCACGTAACACGACAATGAGATATATAAAAATTCTAACCTACTAACAATGATACCCAAACAGAGCTAGTAATGGATACCTTTAATAAAATATAAATTAATTCTAGCAAATAATTGTCAAAGTCATAAGTAGAAAATATGAGCATTTATTAACAATAATATTAATAATGTTTCTTTAGATTTAAAGCAAATGTTTTGGGATTTTTCAAATTTTTCAAGTCTTTCAAGTTTTTCAACTTTAAATTTAACTCCCTACCCCTGAAATAATAAAAATCTCAACGCAAATTGTGCAAAAAATTTGTCAAATTTTCATTTTATTTTAAAATTTTGTCAAATTTTCATGATTGATGGCAACCTTTAGCTCGAAAAGGTTAATAGCAAATGTACTCACCTCAAATGTACTCACCTCTACGCATTTCTTTCAGCCATTCTTGTGAAGATCAAAATCAAGAAAAAACAAAGAAACGTGCGCAAATCACAAAACATTGTATGTCCACTTCAGCACGAGAAACAAGTCTCCATGCTCGTAAATGCTGAACTGCAAGAGAAAATATCAAAACTAGATTTTATGGAGCATTCTTTAGACGTCATAGTCACTGGAAAGCATAAAATACTTGGGAAAAAGACAACTTTGGGAAAAGCAACTCTTGGCTTAGGCGCAGTTAGCCAAAGTGGGAGTATACTTTGGGAAACAGTCATGTCCTCCATTGGGTTACAATTAAATTTCTGGCATGTTGTTAATGGAAGTTAACCCTTTGCAAGTTATCTCTTGCTTCTATGTTCTTCCGTCAAAGTAAAATCGTACAGTTTTTGCAAAAACAAACAAAGATCGTAGATCGTAAGATTAACAAAGATCGTATTTCGTAAGATTAATCCACGAACCAGGATCGGGAGCTACGATCATAAGTTTAGCTAATGGTCAAGGCATCGAAAATCCAACTCAAAGCTCGTTTCACGGTGGATTTTGATTTTCGCTATCAGGACAAGCCGGATTTGGGAGCAGTCTACCCTGGAAGGGTAGTTAACTTGGGACACAGTTAACTTGGGGGAAGCCTACATTCGTAAACAATGGAAAATGCAAATTTTCTGTGGGTAAACGCAGACACGATTTTCAATTTATTTTGGTTGTTTTAATGCATTTTTATTGTCTAGAAATAAAGTTGATCTGCTTATGCTACCCCAAAAGCAAATTAAAATTGGAAATGCCTGTTATAAAGATTACATCCTCTAATAATTAATAATAGAAAGCCAGTCTTTTTCGAAAGGACCTCTTGGGGTCTTACATCAGAAGGGGTCTTGTAATAGAGGGGGGACATCAGAGGGGGTCTCACATTAAAGGGCATAAGCATAGTTAAAAGCTGGCCCAGATTTAAAAATAGCATCCAATCAAATTCAGAAATTCCGTGGTCCAAACAAAGTATTTTCAAAATCAAAGTCATTTATTTGTGATGTAGTGACGTTAGATCTAGTTAGATTATGGTTAATAATAAAATAAAATGATACAAAAAATTCATTTATTTCATTAATTTTTATGTGTAAAGGATTACTGTAGGGTCTTGCAATACACCTTTTCAACTAAGTGTATTGAAATTTCAAAATTTCAAAATTTTAAACTTACAAACGTTTTCATATAATTAACATCATGAACACTAGGAGAGTGAACATTTGCACACGAACTAACTTTTTAGCACTAAATCCAAATTCAGGGTCAAACATTTCATAGGAAGAAAAAGTTTAAAAATTCCAAAACGAGGCCGTTAATTGAAAAGGTGCATAAAGAGGGTCTTTTCTTATTTAAATTGAGTAAAGGAGGGGATCTTACGTTATTTAATTACTAATTGATGAATAGTAAATTAAATTCTTCTGTTTCATTTGTCTTTCTCGTTATTCTATATTTCTATCCAATTGAAATATCCCGTCGTTCAAAATCGGAAATTAATGAAAAATGAAAATGAAATAAAAATGTATATTTTGCTGGTTTGAAAATTGATATTGATGCCACCAAATTCGAAGAAAAGTGTTTTCATTTGCAAAAGCACAGATAAATTTTGTATTTGATTTACCGCTAATTTCGTTCACATTTTAAAATTGGCCAATCATATCGCATACTTTTTATCACGTGTTCATAAATACCTCATTGGTCCATATTTGCCGACCCTTTTTATTGTTATTTTTGGCCCCCGGGCGGAAAAAGAGCCGGCGTCTTTCTATGGCGAGTTTCGCCTTGGCTTTCAAAAAAATAATGCCAATAAGAACTGACGTTAATTCAAGGACGGCGAATTAAAGGTCAACAGGGCACTGCCATGTGATTGGCTATTTTTATAGTGTAAACAAGTTGACTGTTGGATGAAACATAAAAGGAAATAAACAAAACATTTCAAATCACAAACAATCTTTATATTCTACACAATTAAAGTCAACCTTAAATAAAATCATATGACGTATACACCAGAGATCTCGGCGAAAAGTGCCGCACTTTTCAGACTGGATAAACTGGGCCTAATTCATTCTTAAAGTCTGAGATCTTCATAACAGTCTGTACAGAGACAGAGATTGCAGAAAACCTTCAAGCGATAATGAGACAGACACTTCCCAAGACTGTTTTTGTAGTGGCATAGTCAAAAGAAATAACAGTATCGGTCCTCTGCCTAAAGTGATATACCCCATTCAGCTATGATTCAGCTATACCTGCACATGGAATTTGTGCAAGCATTACGTTCAAAACGTTGGATACCTATAATACATTCCCCATGTAAATCCTTATTATAACTTAGCATATTTTTGTATATTATTTTTTGAGTTTCTTATCTTATTATGTATTACTGTTATGGTTGTAGTTGGTATAAATTAGTTAGATTTCTTGTAAATTGTAACTATTATTATAATTAAACCAACTTTAAGGAAAGTAAATAAATAAAAAAATTCATATTTAGGTATCTCGAAAATATACCTGAAGTTTGCTGTCTGTCCTCATTTTTGCTTGGACTGCTTACAACTGCAGTTTACCCATAATGGCGAAGGGTAATGACCGCAGCATTTTATTATCATATCCAACCCTGATGACGGCCGATTCAAAGATACAAAAACAATGCCAATTTGAAATTAAAATGGAAATCCACTGAAATAATATACTTCTTACTTCTTGAAATTGCTTCTTGAATTTTACAGTGTTTATTTCTTTATTGGAGATAGCCATACTAATGAAGATATGATTTTATGGCTAATCTTTCAAAATTGTTGGAAAATTTTAAAAATATTTTTAATTGTCGGCAATTTTAAAAAGTTTCTCCAGATATTTTATAAATATTCAACAGCAGGTATTTGTTAAAAAACGTTCTGACTTTATTATTTTATTTATTATTAAATTGTTTGCAAAAGGCTTTTAATGTATAGCAGCTACGCTAATTTATGGGGGGGGGGGGTACTCTGGGATAACTTTAGATAGAGATGCTCAGGTTACTTTTTTGGGTCTAATACAAGATAAAATTAAAAAAATTAAGAAAACATGGTTTACAAACAAATTTAAAACCAAGCTATTAATAAAATCAAAATGCTTAAATATCCAAATACATAACATGAAATCTATCAGCCAAGGCATCTGATGTTATTTTGTGATCACAAGAATATTTCAGAAAATTGTATTCTCTTGTTATTTTTTTAGGTATGTAAGGTAAGAACAATTATTTTTTTGGGTCTATTTTTATACAAGAAAATATTTTTTGGGCTCATGTTTTGTACCTCCAGCCCATACTGGAAAGTTCATAGGTTGCGCTGAAGATCTTCGGCGTGGCATCTTGGCAAACATGAACTTGGCGTGGCGTGGATTTCATTAGATTCGCTGGAAAACTGGTTGGCGTAATGTAAATTTTAGGAAGGCAAAACTTTGGCATTCTGCCTTTCAGCGCAAGGAGAACAACAACAATTTTTTTGAAAAATGAAATTGGCTTGGCACTCTTGAATGAGGCTGTTTTGGCGTAGAACTTCGGCGCACGAAAAACGAACTTTCCAGTATGGCCCCCAGCCTAAGCACCCCTATCCTAATTTACCAGAATACATTTGGCTTGCTAAACTTTCTTGTCAAAATGTAATATTTTTGTTCTTGAATGTTTGATTTAGATCAAAGTCATGGTTATGGTTTATGTTTTATATTATTGTGTTATCATTTTGCATACGGAAAGCTGACAAATTTTATAAGATTTGCTCTCAAAATATAAATATAATATATTTATAATTCATCATGTTTAAATGAACACATTAGATCTACGTGTGTTTCGTCAAATGCATAAAATGTAAAAATATGTTCATCATCGATTTGTTTGGTTTTTGACAAAACTTTGTCAAATATGATAACCAGCTGGAGACAAAAAACTCTTTTTCTAAGTTTGACAAACTTTCTTTACTTGCGGGCGCACTGGATAATCAACATGATAGTGTAACAATCATTGTTCACAAACAAAGGGGATAACGATTGTAATGAATTTATCATGACAATGTCTGCAGTGCGCCCGAAGCCTAACAGTTTGATCAAACATGAAGAGACCCTAACAAACATAAACAAACAAACCTTACGCAAACAGACTCCAAGTCTACATGCTATCATTCCCTTTTATCATTCATTCTTTATTCCGTGAAGTCTCCGCTCTTTTTGAAAGCTGTCGTGAACTTAGCACGTGCGCTAGACTTGCCTCGAGTCTATTTATTTTTATTCCGAGAAAAAGAACTGCTCAGTTTCAGCATGGTTTCAGTTTCAGTCCCCGTTCTCCTTTTCTCGGATTGAAAAAGAAATAGACTTTCCTGTGCGCACTCTCATGGAAAAATTAATTTCATTATGATTTATTTAATGACATTAAATTTCAACAATAGTCATTTTAATAGCCTTTGCACAAAACAATGAGCCTTCTGGATCTAGATAGAACATTTCAATATTTTAAAAAATATTGATAATAATAATAATAATAACTAGAAGTAACTATCTGTTAGTTATTGCGCGCATTCTAATTAACACTTGAATTAAAAATATTAAATTTAAAGACAGCATCTCACAAGTTAAAGGCACACTGTCCAGAGGCGGATCCAGCCCCAAATCTGACTTATGTTCGCAAAAAATGGGGGTTCGTGTCTCTTTTATTAGCCACGCCCTTTAACTTCATAATATCGACCACGCCCATTAAATTGCTGAAAATTTTGCAAATTTCATACAATATTGTATTGTTATACTTATA
>JAYJMH010067646.1:0-33987 GCA_036873815.1 Phacellophora camtschatica | reverse complement strand
AAATAAAATAAAATAAAATAAAATAAAATAAAATAAAATAAAATAAAATAAAATAAAATAAAATAAAATAAAATAAACTACAGCCGAAGGTTATTAAAGTTTAAAAAAATGTAATTTCCCTATTTTTGTTCAGTTGTTGGTGAATTGATAGAATTTCAACTTTTACAATGTTAAAAATTGAGTAATTTGTCTCTATGAACTGAATATTTTGAAATTTAAAACTCAATACTTGTATATATATATATATAAACTATTAATTTCTTAAATTTGAAATCACTGTAAAATACCTAACGGAAAGTTGCATTAAAATCATAAAAAAGCAGACATTTCCTCCATTAACATAACTAAAAATGCATTTTGGTATACATTTTCATCTCTCAAGATCCTATTTGCAATGAATGTATGGTTCTTCTTATTTTATTTCTGATATTCAAATTAGCATTTTCCGTCAAGGTAAAATTTGTCATCTGTCGAAGTAAAATGCATTATCTATTGTCACAGAAAACCTGTTTTATTTTGCGTTAATATATATTGCCTAGTTTATCAGTTGATAATGGCCAAAAGCGATTTTCGCTGATAACAATATCTGTTGTGTCGCTTCTTGCATACCCGATATAAATGATAGGATAGATAAGAAATATTTGAGGACGAAAAGAGATTGTTCAAGGTTTATGCTAAATAAAATCAGTTCAGTTCAACAATGGTTTGGTGGACGGCTAAATTAAAACTTCCGTATCTGCGTTATCATCTCTAGATATATGAAAAATAACAGTTCCTTCTAGAAAAGTTATTTTAAAATGTGTATTTTAAGAATGAATAAGATTTGTCATACATCTAGAGATGGTGTGTGTCCTCATCTCCACTGTGAATTAGCAGCGACTATCTGCCGCACTAAATATGTGATGTTTTACGCTGTTTAGGAGTGGGCAATGCGGGGTGAAAGCGTTAACCGTAAAATGAAGTCAAAGACATACCCATATTTTGTTTATGTTTTCCCATTGCCGCAGTGGCTGCCTCGTGTGTGGCAAAATCGACGTCAGCTTCACCTTTTGGCCTTCCATTCGGTTCATAGATGATTCGAATGCTCACAGGAGTCAGGGGTGTGAAAAACTGCATGACGTCATCCTCAGTGGAATCAAATGGAAGTCCTCGCATGTGGACACTGTGGCCGGTTGTGCTGTTCATCACTTGCATGGTGCTAGAGCCATTGCGCCCAGCGCCACCACCTCGGCCACCTCCTGCCGCTCTTGCTCGTGATCCTCGACCTCTGCCGCTACCTCCGCCATATCCACTGCCTCCAAAATCGTCAAATCCCAAATCATCGTTGAAGCCGCCAACTCCAAGACCACCACGACCACGCGCCCTAGAATCAAAAGATTGGTTAAAACAATCAGTTAAATCGCTTTCGAATAGTATCCTTCAAATGCCTGCACAACTGTTGGTTATAATAGTTCTTCATATATACCAAGTAATGTTGGTTATGTTTAATAAACACATCGCGTATGGTCATTATCGACTATAAAGACAACAACGTGTACCAAAAGTTATATATATATATTGCGAAGCACATTCATCTTTGCCTCAGTATGCAGTACTAACCATAAATGATGGCCTGCCTTTAACAGCCGTGGTGACAAATTTGGAACAGTTTGTAAGGTGATATATGTAATTTTCACAGATAAAGTGCGTGTACAATGTACAATGGTACGTGTAACGTTTTTATATACATTACATAATTACGAAAATGTCCTTCAAAATTCTCGCGCATATCGACTCTAACCAGTTCACCCCACAAAGCAATATAGATGGAATAGCCAATTGTGAAATACAAGAGAAATATTATACAAATTGTGTAACACCAGAGTAATTGTGTAACACCAAAGTAAACATAAAATCAAAATCAAATTTTCTTGGTACAGTTAAACCACGCAAACAAGAACCTATTTCCTTTTAAACGGACTGAATAGGTTCTTATCAATGTGGTACTATCGCCATTTTCAGGGTGAGGTTCTTATCAAAACTCTCTATATTGCCACTTGACATCTATATTGCTACTTGACATCTATATTGCTACTTGATGTCTAATCTCCCAACATTTGTTTTTGAGAAAATTAAACTGCATATGGCCAAAAAATGACCAATTTCTCACCTGATTTCTAAACAACAGTTATCGTTTTCTATAAAATATATATAATAAATTCAAAAATGACAACTTTAGCGATTCCAATCACCTTCCTGAAAAGCCGTGTGGATATCTGACAAGATGCAGGCTGAGGTTACGCGGTTGGGTCTGATTCCCCAAGCTGGCACTTAAAAAACAATAACGAATTAACGAGCATAGTTACAGCAAAATGTGCTTGGAAACTAAATTACAATTTAAACAGCTTTATAATTGACACGATAAAAGTATTAGGTAAAAGAAAGCAGATAAAATTAAGTTTTATCTTAATAAATTGAGTTTTATCTCACAACAAAACGGTTCTTAAATTGGTATCAGAAGTCGCTGGTGACAGCAATCTTTACAATTTTAACATTTGCGACAAAGAAAAGTATGATTGTCATAAAATTGTTATATCGTTGGTAAAATTTGGCTTTTTTCCGCTCAGAACACAAGAGTGATGGCACACCAAAAAACACCAGGGGCCGACATCCTTATCATTTTGAGTCAATCACGGAGGTCTGAAGGGGGTTTAACTGGGTGCGGACGTGGTTGCAAACCCTCTTGTACAAAGAAATGGGCTTTCTAGAAGAAACAAGGCTCTTTCCAGTAAAAAGGAGCACTTTTCGCCAATTTTAGATAACAATAACGATGATATGATTCCGCACGGCAATGTAGTAAGATTTTCATGCTAGAAGTTTTATATAGGGAAATCCATTAAATACAATAACAACAACATCAACATGACGCTACAAAACTCAAAAAGTTAACTACTTAATCTAATCTGAGACAAGAACTGCGGGGGGTAACCAGCAATTATCTCATTGCATATTTGGAAAAGGTGATGAAGAAACTTTGTAATTTCAGGGTGCGTTGTAATATGGCCATGTTACCAACTATAGTATGCAGTGGGGCTTGCGTTTAGTATGACCTCGAAGTGCGTTAAAATCGGCATAATGTTAATTGCTCTTACATTTGAATTTAATCTGGAGACACATACCATTTAGGCATTCTATCAGAAACTACTTATTAAAGTATTCTCTGGATTTATCAGGAATAAAATTGGATTAGTCAATGAGTTTCTAGATCTCTAAGAAGAGAACTATACGCAAAAGCGGAATACAGCACAAATATATTTTTTTTAAATCTAACTTCTACTATACAACCAAAATCTGAAAAACCTAGAGTAATATCGCCCTGAATGGAATGTCGCCCTGAAGTGAAACACATGCGTGTATTTTCGATGATCTTTTCGAATTTGCGAGAGCTTTATGTCCAATATTAATTGTTTCCAAAACGTCTAGAGAATGGCCTGATGTTAAAAAAGAAGGTGTTTTAGTTCAGGGCGACGTTCCATTCGGGGTGACGTTACTCTAGGTTTTGCAGATTTGTTAACCAATGCTCTGCTAACATCTCAATTATGAACGAAAACTACTTTTTGGTTCCCCGTCATATGTTTTTAGAAAGGATGATTAGCTTTAATCAACAACCAAAGAAAGATGCTATGGTTAGATTTGAGAAAAACGGCTGATGAACCGTCCAGATGCTGTTAATCTGAGAAGCGCATAGAAATAAAACACAATTTAATAGTCTTAACAAGTCGTCAACGTGACAAAGTTAAAATTTTACATTTCCAAAGGTCTATAACCATAAGAAAAAAGTTGATTAAACAACGCAAATTCAAGGAAAATATTTTCACAAATACACATGCGAATCATGAAAATTTAACGAGGCAACCATTGTAATTCGTAATGAACAGTGAACTTAAATCTCCATTTAAAAACATTTTATCATAGAATAATTCTGAATAATTCAATAACTGTTTTTTAATTCCTGCTTACAAAGCAGAGCGGTTTCTGAGGCAGTACTGATGTGTTTCGCAGTCACATTTAATTAGGCGAAAACATAGCAATTCAATTCAATGTGGATGTGATATTAATACCAAGGGAAAACCATTTTAACAGACTAATAAAGAATGTAATAAGTAAACTAGATGTCCCAACAAAATGATGTTCGTCAGATTGCAGTTGTGCCATCGTAACATAGGGAGGTACCCCAAACATCCCCCAATAATCTTAAGGACAATGGTGCTTCATTGGTGGAAGGGGGTCTATCAAATCCCTGTTTATCAAATCCCTGTTTATCAAGTCCCTGTTTATCAAGTCCCTGTTTATCAAGTCCCTGTCCATCAAATCCTTTTCTATCAAATCCCTTTCTATCAAGTCCCTTTCTATCAAATCCCTGTTTATCACACCCCTGTTTATCAAATTCCTGTCTACCAATTCCCTGTCTATTAAGTCCCTGTCTATCAAATCCCTTTCTATCAAATCCCTTTCTATCAAGTCCCTGTTTATCAAATCCCTGTCTATCAAATCCCTGTCTATCAAATCCCTGTCTATCAAATCCCTGTCTATTAAATCCCTGTCTATCAAGTCCCTGTCTATCAAGTCCCTGTCTATCAAATCCCTGTCTATCAAATCCCTATCTATCAAATCCTTTTCTATCAAATCCCTTTATTTCAAGTCCCTTTCTATCAAATCCCTTTCTATCAAGTCCCTGTCTATCAAATCCCTTTCTATCAAATCCCTTTCTATCAAAACTGTGCCTAATCTCAATATTCTTATAAAGTGTTCTTATAAAAAAGTGTATGCAGAGTCCTCCGGTTTTCGCCTTTACATGATTTCAAGTATTATATTTTCATCTTTAGCGAAAAGAACAAATTACTACTTTTAAGAAAAGCTCTTTGAGCCGCACACAACTCCGCAAATAAAGAAATAAGCAAAAAATTAACTATCTCAATGAACTATCTTAATGCCTTCGCACAAAGCTATCAATTTGTAAAGCCCGCCCAACGAACATTTGTAAAGCCTACCGAGCATTTTAAAGGCTAACGAACATTTGTAAAGCCTAACGAACATTTGTAAAGCCCAACGAACATTTATAAAGCCCAACGAACAATTGTAAAGCCTACCGAGCATTTTTAAAGGCTAACGAAAATTTGTAAAGCCCAACGAACAATTGTAAAGCCTACCGAGCATTTTTAAAGGCCAACGAACATTTGTAAAGCTTAACGAACATTTGTAAAGCCCGCCCAACGAACATTTGTAAAGCCTACCGAGCATTTTTAAAGGCTAACGAACATTTGTAAAGCCTAACGAGCATTTGTAAAGCTCAACGAACAATTGTAAAGCCTACCGAACATTTGTAAAGCCTACCGAGCATTTTTAAAGGCTAACGAACATTTGTAAAGCCTACCGAACATTTCACCCTACAGATGTCAAATGCATCAATTTCTATCGTCTGTCTACTACTCTTAGACCTTATCATATACTAATAAGAATACAAAAAAATTTATGCAAATTTCTAATTACTTTCTCCCATTAATGAAGTGTGAGTGAAGATACATTAATATCCTTCTTGCGAGGAATGAAAATACACATGTTGCCTAAACGAGTTCAAGACTATTCGTATGTCTACCATTCTTAGATCTTATCTAAATAATAATGACACAAACTGCCTTATAAATTATGAATAACTTTCCCCTATTAATGAATTGTAAGTGAAGACACATCAATGGCCTTCTCACAGGGAAGGAAAATGCACATGTTGCTTAAACAAGTTAAAGACTATTCCTCTGTCTACCATTCTTAGATCTTATCCAAAGGCTTCATTAGATACAACTCTGTATAACTTTCTCTTGTAGTGAAATGAAAGTGAAGACACATTAATGGCCTTCTTGCGAGGAATGAAAATACACATGTTGCTTAAACGAGTTAAAGACTATTCCTCTGTCTACCATTCTTAGATCTTATCCAAATTAGACACAGACTGCCTTATAAATTATGCATAACACAACTCTGTATAACTTTCTCTTGTAGTGAAATGAAAGTGAAGACACATTAATGGCCTGCTTGCAAGGAAGAAAAATACACATGTTGCTCGAAGAAGTCAAAGACCTATGCTTAGTCTCTCTACCACTCTATAAGATCTTATTATTCTTAATTAATTTCTCCTCGTCGCTTGAAGTGGATTGAAGTAGCAGGGAAAGAGCAAACACCCATGACATGCCTGTATATATTTCCAAAATTGAGAATGAATCGTTTAATTTCACTTATGATTTTTTTCAATTTTGGAAAAATTAGTAGGCGTGTCATTAAATCGTTAAATCGTTTAACATCTGCAGAAGTTTGAGGTGATTTCAAACTTGACTGGTTGATGAGTTCAATCTAACTTCAAAAACAAATATCACAACTATTCAACTATTCACAACGTACAACAAACATTCCCACGGCAAGAAGTGACACTGAAAAAAATCTACCATAAATGTTTCAAAACCAACTTTACGAGGCACAGCTTTACCAAGCAATTCTAATTTACATTTGAAGATCTAATTCATGTATTTCAAAAAAAAAAGGTTTTTGCGAAAAATATCGAATGATGACAGTTTTCTCACAATCAACTATTACATAAATTTTACAAGAAAACAGAACAGGAACATTGTATATGATGAAAGTATGACAAACTTTCCAATCAAAGTCTTAGTCCAGTCACGGTCAAAAGCAATGTGCGATTGTTGTGCGAATACCCTTTTTATGATGTCCATTTTGCCCTAATAAACAACAGACAAAATGCTCCCTCGAAAGTCGTGCCCCACCAAGCACAAGTTGCCCCCAACGTCCCTGAGCATGTTGACAAACAGTAAAAGTGTAAAATAAATAAATACATCAACCACTCACTACTTTAAATATAATTTCAGACAGTTGTTTAGTTTTAGAAGGTGGATCTACATGAATGGGTACGGGCTTCAGTAATCGTGATGATGGTGTATTTTCTATTGTTTGGTTTCCCACCACCCATGCATTCTATTGTGTCTTACCACACCCTGACATGGGATGAGACTTACCATCAACATGTTTCGAGTACATCACAGTAGAAACATATGACTTTCTTTTCACAAGCCATATATGCATCTACCCTTCTGTTTATTCACCTTGTTAAGGACACCCCTTTTGTACCTACATGAAGATCAATCTATCAACATATTGTTCTCTTATATTATCTATATTTTTGGACATACTCCAGCAACAGTGAGTTTAACACGATGATAAGAAATGGTAAAGCAAAATTGACCAAGTAAGGTTTCAGAAAATAATTTCAGCTGGATGCAAATGTTTATATTTTATCTGCTTTACTGGCAAAATGCCATGACTCTTTCCTCGACTCTTTCATAAAATGGATGACACGCCAGCTGTCCTTCTTGAATGAGCTGATAACAAAAACGCTTTCACATTCTTAGACTAAGTAATATGACTTATCCACGGCCATCCGTACAACCGTAGAGGCATGTGCGGCAGATGCAAGCTGAATAATAATAAAACAGAACGGAGATCGGAAATGATATTGACATGTAAATAACAGTGCGCGATGAAAGACAAACACAACATTTACATTGCAACAATAACTGATCGCTCTTTTATGCAAACAATGAATGAAATGTTTGATGGACATGCAGATTTAAAAAACAGATTTTTCTGCTGAGGGATTTCCATAAAAAAGATTTCAGTTGACAGTGAGTTCGACATCAAACGTGACATCGAGCGATGTCACGTCACTTCGAATTATTCAAAAAGGTTATTATTCGAATTACTCATTTTATATCACATTTTTCATTCAACGAGGCGTCCGCTTTTTTTAATTGTAAATTTGTGAAACCTATGCATAGACGTATCCCCCGTTCAAAAAATTTCTTTTCGGATTACGAAAAAGTCGATTCAATAAACAGGGGAAACCATTCGTCTACTCTCGTCGTCAAAAAACGACAAATGGCAAAATTAAAGCTGTCTGCCACGTTTTCCACAATTTCCCGTCGGAAAATGTTTACAAACCTGGTTCACATCTGGCTGTGCTCAGTAAAGTTGATACAATTCATAAAAATACTGACTAACTGTGCGGGCTAAATATACAAAGGCGAAGCAGCGAAGGAATATGCAGAAAAAGTGGAAAACGAATGTTGGACTTGCAGAGAATAAATTTACAATACGTCCACCCAAAAGCATGCAAAGTTGTTAAAAGTCCCGAGTAAAATGCACAATACTGTTTGAAAACGTGCGAAAATAAGCACATGTTGCATCGACGATAAATTTATTAAGAAATTCATCGCCAGAACTTCTCACATTCTGAAAAACCTGAGGAAGATCTCTGGAGTTACGCGAAACAACCATATAAGACCAATTCAAGCTTTTCGGTCAAAAAATATCTTGATGAATGACCCCAATAATCACAAATCCAATGCATGTCACATCACAAAAAAGTTCAACAGGACCTTTCCTACTTCGGGTTTCAGATTACATATTGCCCGGACCAAACAAGTTTATTTTAAAACAAATTATTGTGCATACAAGGGAGAGCAGAATAAAATGAAGGATAAATATTGAATAAGGAAACCAAATCGCCACCCCGGCATCAAAATATTATGTTAAATTGCCATTCTGACCATCTGATCGTTTGATCCTAAAATATTTCTTTGTTTTGAGAATTCACCGGGAACAAAGTGGGAGTTTCTTTGGCAAGTTGTAGACATATATGTTCAAGCAAGTTTAGCATTTCTTGTAAAAATATTGACCATGAGAGAAACCAGCAGAGGCGGAAATCGTGGGGATGGGGGGGGGGGGACAACACCCACAGATCTTGCCGGATTGTCGGTAAAAACATCATTTTTTCGGCAATTTTAGGCATCTGTCGGAAATTTGAATAAATTCTGAGCGCTTGCTAACCCAAGCTAAACAGAATTTCCTTTGAAACTTAGGTAAGGTTCTCTGTTTCACATCACACGAGAAAGAATGTTGGGTTTGTAATTTGGTTATTATAGGAATTTTTTCGAAAAAGAATATGGACAAGAGTTACCTACGTACCCTTATGGTAACATTTCCCCTCGATAACTCTGGTCAAACGGTTTTTAAACATGTTAAAAGGTCAAATGAAATAAATAACAGGATTTCAGGTCAAAATAGTCATGACGTTAAAAGTAACCAATTTCGAACGGGATACCAAAACTAATGCCTGAAAGCGAAGCAAATCTCTCTAAACTAAATACAGTTTGCAGTGCAATGTGTGGTAAATTTTAGAAATGTGTTTTGAGATTATAGTACATAGAAGATATTTATCTTTGGTAATTTGGACTATAACTTCTAAAATAACGTGGTCACGCACACGACGATAAACTTTAGGAATGTCACAACACTTGACAACTATTTAGAAAATTTGGATAAAACTTTTCTGCAACAAGTTTTTGTAACAGTCCAAGCCAACATCAAACTGAACCACGACTTAACTCAAAGCAAAACAGATGTTTCATTCAACATCACATGCACGAAACTTACGTCGGAATTTTTGAACGATAAAACTGTAAAGAAATTCATCACGTTTGGACAAAATCAGTGATAAAATGTTTATGAAAATACCAATATACTCACCAACAAATCAAACATAACTCTTCAGTTGCCATAAAACTCGAGCAGCGTTTTCAAAACGCAAGATCCAAAAAGAGTATTGATGAACAGTTGTGTACGAGGTTTTGTAAATAACTTGTAAATCCTTTTTATGTCGTTGTTCAGGATCCTCGCAACGACATGTTACTCCATAAATAAACCTTGTCTCTATTTACTGCTTGCAAATATATTACACGAGCATTTAAATGCAACTTAAGATTTAAAGACCTATAATCCGACTGACACAAAGACCGGTTGGAATAATCAAGATACGACTTGCCTGCTCCCCAAAGATCCTGTGCGTTCGTATGGATGTGGCCGTATGGACATCAACGGCTTTAGTTTCGGCCCAACGACATATTTTATCTCGCTCTTCGAGCTCTTGAAAATTTCGATATATCTAAAATGGAGAGAAAGAGAAATCGGTGAGCAATGTCCTATCAACAAGGTTCGTATGTCGAGTTCTTTGCAGCCATAGGCTTTACATTAAATTCCGGCAAATACGATTTGCATATTATAATGAATATATGACAACAAAAGATCAGTTCTGAACGGGGGTAACGAGAAGAGCACAAAATAACACGTTTGCAATCCTTCGCACTAAAAACAATTTGCGAAGTCAGGTCTGAACAAAAATTGACAAAAAACTTGCAGTGCGGCTACATATTTGAACACTTTTTAGTGGCAACAATGTTATTTTATTGTCGTTATTTTATTAGCATGAAAACTTTCTACACCAAAAAGCTCCGTCTTGCATGAAAATAGAAACAAAGATTGCCTATTAATTTTAAGATTAAAATGAGCGTAATTAAATTATAAATTTAGCGTGCAATAGAATGAGTCAGTATAGTACATAGCTAGCAGCTGAAATTATATTTTGATGTTGTATAAAAACGTCAAATTCGCATAAACATTCGCAAGAAGACATTCAATTTCCAATGGTTTGAAATTCCCATTTAAAAGTTTGAATGAATTCGAAATCCGTCATTTAGTAGCAAGAGAAAGCCGTGCAGCAAGGGTCAAGAAACCCAAGAAACTCAACATTGACATTTGACAAAAAGTTACAAATATTTATGATTTTAAATGAAATTTAATCTCCTTCCCCGATGCGCACTGTGACCATCCCCAAAACATGCCGGAGGTCAGCTTTGATTTTCTCAATCGAGATTGGGACCGGCAGAAATGTCTCAATGAGTCTCAAAAGTTACCTGAGCATTGAACTGAATTTGCTAGAAGATAACAGAACAAATTTCAAAGGAAGAAAATGTCGCTGCTATTTAAAAGAAAAATTGTCAAATTTGTTATTTATTGCAAGAACTTCAGGCTGAAATTTTGGGAAATCAAGAACATATTACGAACAATTCTAGGCTGAACCTTAGTTAGTTGGAAACATCAAACCTGATAGAAAAGTGATCTGAGCCAATCACTTCAAAATTAATGGCATCAGATATTCGTCGCTCTAAAATTTGTATTTCAAAGCCAAGTAAAATTAAACGAATTAAATATTTTCCCTTAATGGCAAAGTAGCCGACAATGGACGAGTTATCAAATTTGCTTCTAGCATGAACATTGGTATAAGAATTCTATAATGGGATAAACAGCTGTTTTTATTAAAATCCGATCATCCAACAACACCGTGCACCTTGGCATGTTGGTAAAAAAATTATGTCGCCATTCTTAATGAAATTTTCTCCCCGAAAATCCTTTACTCCCTCCCCTTCAGCGGCCATTGAGACGAGTTAGTCCCGAAATCCAAGACACATCAAAAGCTCGCTGACCCCCCGTATCAATCTGACAAAGTCATTTCTGGCCTCTCGCTTTGTCTTCCATGAGAATAGGGACCGGCTGCTTAAGAGTAATCTTATTATTCAACAGGACACTTTTGGTCAGTCTCTTTTCAAAGATCTAATAGTTACGAGGCTCATCTTCACTAAGCCCATATGCAGAGAGCATGTTCTTCCAGAACATTTATGCAAAAAGTTAAATCAAGTTAAGTTTAAGTTAAGCATTTGGCATAAAAGCACAATTTAGTTTGCGATTTTGAAAGACACTTTTTGTGTAAATTCAAGCCTCCAAAGGCGCAACCCGTTAATTTAACATAGAAGAAGCGCGCATGGCCTAAATAGTTTCCAACTTTTGAACATACGCAAACGGTTACGTTCAAATACAGCGAGGGATTTCTCTAACCATCCTTTAGATTCCAGACCTCTAACGACACGAGTGATTTCTGTTGTGAATATGGAAGACGAATACCATAAAATGGAGATTATTGTTATTTTTGTATCGCATATGTATTCCATTTCTCAATCGCAGGAGTACAGCTGAATCTCTTAAACTCAAACTCCCGGATAACTCCAACTACTGCGTATATCCCCTGTACATTTTCAGTGTTGATTTAGCTTTTGGTTATCTCGAAAATTCGCCGTCTCGAAACATGTTTTCGTTCCCCCTTCAGAGCTTTAGATATAGCGGGGTTCAATTGTATGTATTTTCCAGTTCAATTCAATTCAATTTCATATATTTATGGAGGGTGACCACTTAGCAATACTGATTAAATAGATGACATGTGGATTGTAAGTTGTGCTAAAAAAACTGCGCGTTGGAGCTGGTCAGGACGCCTAACCCCATCCCAAGTTCCTAGGCCTGTCGTCGTGCCCATGCAGCTAAGAATGACGCGTGCTTTCCATTAAACAACATTTGAATAAAGTACTTAAATTGTTTCCTGGACCCTGCTTAGGCGGTCGAACAATCAAAGTAATATTAGAAAACATTGAAAAATCCGCTTAAAAACGACCTCGCGCGAGGATAACTGCCCGTAGAACCCATCACTTAATAACCTGAACAGAGTGTCCATGACTCAGCTGTGTTAACCTTGCACTCCTGAACAACGAATCAAAGGAAGACAAAACAGCTGCAAAAACTAAATTCCTGTCTCAACTCTTCAACTTGTCCTAATAAAGTTAAAAAATATATTAAATAAAAAGCTCCTTTTCCAAGCTGTTAACAGCAATTAATTTCAATGCGCAGTACAAAACTTCGAACATTGACTGAACAGGCAAACCATGGAGACAAACAAAGAACACGTTATAAAGCCAGATGTTACTCTGTTTTGCTAAGATTATCTGAGAAAGATAAGACAAGCTTTTCAAAGGCAGTTTTAATGTTGTCGCAGCTTTTTAGACTTTATTTTTAGTTTTATCATAACTTTATGCATGTTTTTTAAATTCCTTTTTCTACGATGAATGAAAGGTTACCGATTAGTCTCAAGTCATCGACTGTAACTATTTGTATTTTTTTTATATCAAGACAGCACTATCTAATACAAGGCATGACTAAATATATAAAAGTACAAACTACAAAGTTATAAACAGTAAACGTTAACAGTAATATAAGTAAAGGCTAAATTCATACACCAAGTTTAAAATAAACAATAAAACGTTAATTAATCTAATACACACTAATATGATGTTTCTAATCTCATCTTCAATTTTTTCAATGTGCATCTTATGCGGGTTCCATTATTGATTTCAACTACTACATCAAGAAAACCAATTCAACCTTCGAGCAGTGGACAACAACAGCTGACAACTTTGAATAAAGAGTCTTGGCAGCCTCGCTTTCATGTTCGCTTGAATTCGTGCGAAGAATTCGCCCAGTGCAATCATATAATGCGCGCATCGATCATGGCAAAGACATTCGCAGCCAACAATCTCAGTTACGATAAATACAGTCAATTATATAATTCAACTGAGGTCATGCAGATTTATAACTGTTAACAAATCATTAATTGTGTTTCGATATCTTATTAAATGATTACTTTGTTAAATGGATACAAAAAACATAAAGCAAACAGCCTCAAAACATGGTTGCGGAAACGAAGCGTAATCGAGCGCGCAATTCGTTTTCTCTGAAATGAATATATAAGGTTAGCTGTAAAAGATGCAAGAATCGCAGTTTCCCGGCTCTAAAATTTTGATTATGTGATGTGTTATGTATGTATTCATTATTTCGCCATTATGTATGTATAAAAATTTAAAATAGTTAAAATCTAAATTAAAGGTATAAAATACTTACACAGTTTTAAAATATTAAAAGCAATAATGAATAAATAAATAAACACAATTTTAAGAATATCACAGACACCTAACTAAGTGGCAGAGATAACGTCAAAAAGGATAGGACCAGAGTCAGGAATACATCACGACCACATAGCTACTGGAAGGTTGAAGAGAATAAAGCAAAACTGCACGCCAAGTGGCAGAGATAACATCAGAAAGGTCGACGTGACCTTAATTCCGTGATGGTCCCTTTTAGAGGTGTGTAATAAAGAAAAAGAAAATAAACATGTATCCTACTAAAAGTTTAAAGAAAGCATATGGATAGAATGGTGGAAAAACATAAAACCATGTGACAAAAAATATAAATATATCGGTTATGAAACGTATGCCCTTTTGGCGTGGTTTAAAGGGAGATTAGCATATCAAGAAAGAGGCAAAAGATCAACGGCCTAGACATTAACTAGTTCCCTTACACAGAAGCCTGAACTGCGTGCTGTTTTACACGAAATCGTAACACTTCAAACCCAAGCAATTGAGTATTAGCAGTATAAAGGATAGGACCAGAGTCAGGAATACATCACGGCCACACAGCTACTGAAAGGTTGAAGAGAATAAAGCAAAACTGCGCGGAACACCAAAACCCCTCATTCTATTGGGTAAGAGGAAGGTTTTTAAAGATCAAAAATTACGCTTGGAAGAAGGTTGATCGCTTTTCTTGACTCCAGATATGACATGGTGATATATCGAGGGTTCTCTCGTTCCCTTACACAGAAGCCAGCGTGCAGCTTTAAACGCAAACGTGACACTTGAAACCCTAGCACTAAACGAGCATAAGTATGCAGAGATACGCCAAGATGAAAAGGATCATGAGTTAAGATGACAATCTGAAGTTCTGAGCTGGACAGACACAAGATAATATGCCACTTGAGCAGCCATTGTTAATGCATGTTCAATGAAGAAGGAAATGCTATTAAGCGCTTGATGTTTTGATCATAGATAAGCTGAAATAAACCAGTGACTGAAAGGCAGACAAACACGAATTCTGATGCACTCAATCGGATTGCTGCTACATAATGTTGTCTTTCATTTCAAGCTGAAATTTCATCTAATGAGCGCCGCCATCTGATCCGCGCCGCCATCTAATCCGCGCCGCCCTTCAATGCGCACCGTCTTCTAATAATAACAGAGCCAACGTTTATATTTCATTCAGCCTGGTTTCCATTTGATCGCTCCCGTTGCTCCCATCGCTGAAAAATTGTCCAGCGAAAAAAATATATCTCAGTGATAGGAGCAATCGAAAAATATTTAATGGCAACATGAATTTCAAAAATCAGCGACCTATGCGACGTGCTGCGCATTTGCGCATGTTTGGCAAACACGCATGTTTGTTCTCTCAAAGACAATAATAGTAATGATAATCATAATAATAAATAACCTTAACACATGAGATCCATAAACTGGACTATAGGCTATTTGTCAAAGTTAAATACAACCTACAAATCTACATATTATATGGGATGATACTACTTTAAACTGTTTTAGAAAACTCAACATATTTGAAGAACATCATAGAGAAATTTTGCAGTTCTAAAGTCCATGCTATCACCATCAAGTATTGAGAATAATGTGTTTGACTCACGCCCAGTCTTATTTTTCCGTTTACTTTCTTATTTCTAAAAAAATAAACCCTGAGAATCCGAAACTCTATTTTACATTTAAGTAAGTTGTGTTGCTCATCTATCTTGTCTTGATAACAGAAAAAGCATATGGCTGCAACAGAAGTTGAAGAAGGAGAAAATGTCGATATTCTACGTTTTATGGAAGAAGCGAGGCAGTATGAAAGCACAAAGCTTGTTTTCTGTTTGTAAATCTATTTTACCCAAAAATGGTGTTTTCGTTGGTTTCGTCTTTCTCTGTATCTTTTTTCCCGCTATTAAAAAATTGCACGCTTGAAGGAAAAAACTCCTATTTATTGGAGCCATTTACTTTTTCAAAAATTTGTCGTCAAAAGCCACTCCACCAACACAAAATTGAAAACAGCAACCAAAAAGAACTACTCAATCGCTCCCGTCGCTGGTAAATGTTCTGGCGATCGCAGCGACATGAACGATCAGATGGAAACCAGCCTTTGATAAGCGCTGTCCTCTTCTCCTAAGCGCTGTCCTCTTCTCCTAAGCGCTGTCCTCTTCTCCTAAGCGCTGTCCTCTTCTCCTAAGCGTTGTCCTCTTCTCCTAAGTGCTGTCCTCTTCTCCTAAGCGCTGTCCTCTTCTCCTAAGCGTTGTCCTCTTCTCCTAAGCGCTGTCCCCTTCAAAACACCGCCCTCTTGTAGTTGATGTGTTTTAATATAGTAAAAAAAATAAATAGTCTCAAAAATAAATAGTCTCAATTTGAATAAAGGACACAAAAGTTAATAAACACTGCCCTTTAAGAAGCATCGGAACAATCCGTAAATTTTAATGAAAAGAAGACATGCCATAGATACGTTTGGGTTCATAAAGATTTGACATTTTGATCCATGATGCCCTGTCAAGATTAAAAACCAATTTAACTCATTGGCATCTGAATATGTAACGTGACACAACACATGTTGAAGAAACGGGGAGTAAATGTGCATTGAAAGAAAGAGAAAAGCAAAACTGCGAAATATATCCTTTACAAATTCAGCAAAACTGCAATTAAATTTCAATGTGTACCCCTGTTAAGTCTTGCTGAATTTCTAAGAAAGCTAAATTGCAATAGGCCTTTCCCCTAATTACGTCATAGACATGCGCGCGCAGTATGCATTCTTGTAGTTGTGGTCACACATTTCAGAATCACAGTTGTGCCTATTATGTGTAAACCCCGTAAAAAGCAATTAAAATGATTTGTCTGTAAGTATTTATTGTGTAAACCCCCTGCTAATGTTTAATTTTCAAGTAATTTGTACAGAAGTTCTGATTCATTTATGAGAAGAAATAGTTGAACACAACTCCATAAAAGTTATCCATCAGTTTTCCCAAAACTCCATGTTATGTTTCCAAGGGTTCGTAATCATAGTCTTCTAAATTTAGGTCATCAAAAATACAATTTGAATGCACACATTAATTTTTTACAGCGATTAGGCAAAGAAACACACCATCCTGTCGGGACTCACAATTTACCAACAGTTATTTACAAAATGCAATTCAGGATTAAACATTAAAAATTAAAGATAGCAATTTCAGAGTAATAGGATAAAACACCAAACACGAAAATTAAATCCCTGCCAAACAACGTCCACTAACAAAATCTCTTTGGACAACAGAAAATTTCTACAAGATTACTTGCATTTAAAGATATATCTCAGCAGTCCAAAATTGCAAGCGTAATTAATATGGAAGTTAAAAAAAACGAAATATTGCCTCGGTTGAAATTAAATTCCCAGCGAGAATTTTAACCAGCAACCAGAAAAACCTCGTATACGTCCTGAACCTAGCATTTGAGCGAAAAGGCATCAACGAAACCAACAAACTTTCAGACGATTTTCAGTCACAAAGTAATGCGGCCAAAGCTCAACAGAACTGACGAGAAAGTGTACATCTTAAGATTCATCGAGAAACTCGTTATCATTGCGACAAAAAATTGATTGTATAATCATTGATTAATCATTGATTGTATAATCATTGATTGGCTTGATAAATCACCAAAAGTAAGTGATTTTTCTGGAATTAATCATGTAAAGTTGTTGGCACAAAATTGATAATCATCTGCAAGAGTTAAGTACCTGAAAACAAAGCTGCACGGCTCCATTTTTGTTGGCTTGGCGCTAAATTAGGCCATGTTGAGAGTCTGAAACGTAAGACTGAGTAATGCAAGAGAATGCTGTCACAAGTATTCAAGTAAGTAGGCCAACCACTAAGTCAAAGGCAACCAGAAGGCTCGTCTTTCGTTTGTTGCTACCCATAGCGGGATAGGGAGGGGGGGGGGGGGTCAGTCCTTTTCCTGGTATAATAACCTCTTACACCCAGCTGAGCTGCTACTCATTTAGCGACCTCGAAAAGTTGGACAGCCGAGTTGGCTGTGGGTTTCGCAGTTAGAAATTCGGTACCCGCGCTCCCACGGGGAGATGAATGCCGAACCCGCGCTTAACAACTTGGCCATCCGACCCTACATGTATGCATTTAAAATTTAACATGCGCAGTGGTTGTTAAGGAAATTGATTAGGTAACTAAACCCTCTCATCTTGGAAAGGCAATGACCACATGGCACAGTGCTAAGTAACGAAAAACTTCATATTTTCAAGAGGTACATGCAGAGAGAACATTTTATTAATTTAGGAAATTGAAACAAAGTTTATCTTTGGAATTAAGTTGATTTGTACGTGCATGGGAATGGGACGCCAAAATAGATGTTAAGTATCATTTCCTTCCATAGTAATTGAATCATGTCGTTGTCTTCTCTTCATAATTTTATTAGATCTTCGTTGTTTTGCTTTTTTGTCATTTACTTGCGATGATGCGAGCTGCGTGGCCACCATTTTGAAACGAGAGAAAAGGTAGAAATAGCTTTGCGAGTAAATTGCAAAAGCAAAAAACAGAAAGCAAATTAAAAAGAGAAGACGACGAAATGATTAAATCAATGTTGTAGGAGAATTTTGTGCAACTACAATTTTGGTGTCCGAATTACTGTGGTATGCGATACCCCCTGCACAACGAACCTCAAAATAGAATTTGCCTGTTAATTGCAAACAAATGCGGGCTTGAGAAAGATAATACGCCATTCCGACAGTCACTGATCTTTTGTTGTCAAATACGGAATAAGATTATGAAGCATACCCATTGAATTAACCTATCAAGGATCAGCTACAAATTAATACAATTTTGTAAACAAATTTGGAAGGCTTTCACCAAAGTTTGAGAAAGAATACTATAGATAGGCTTACTTTCTAGGTGACGATATCCGTTTCTAAAATTAAGGATGCAGCTAATAAATGTTGAGTCTTTCTTTTTGAGAACAAAGGATACAGCTGATACCTTTTTGGCTTGATCTTAGCGATAGAATGCAGTTTTCATGCATGCTATGCCGAAAACAAAGTAGCTTTACTGCTCGAAAGAAAGTTTCCAAACATGCACAGCAAGAAAGCCAATTACTATATTGGTAGAAAAGAATTAAACTTACCTTCTCCGGCATACCAAAACATTGAACAAAACATGGAACAAAACACATACATAAAGCATACCGCACAGATAAAACAAAAAACACAAAACGACGATAAAAGACAACACACAAATTTTAAGAGTTACTTCAGAAACCCAACTAATAGTCACTTGATAGTCACCCCGGCACAAAAGAAATCATGGAGTCGCACAGAATTGTGTTTGTTCTCATAAATGTTTTGAATAGCAGAAAAATAATCGCGCTCGTCAGACCTTGATAAAATGCTCTCTTCAATATCCAAAATCCAGCAGTCTTTGTCAAGAATAAAAAAAAAGCGTATTTTTAAAGGAATTTTCGACCACGAAGAATTTAAAATTTACGAATATTCAATTTATCAAATGTGGTCCCTGGCTTCACACTATCACCCCCCCCCCCAGGGAAGGCCATATGGCCCATTGATAAACAGCTTAAAATTTCATAGTTTCAGAAGATAAATGCGGGAAGAACTCGACATTAATTTCAAATATTTTAACGTAAGTTTACCTTTTGAAATTAAGTTGCTGTACCCTCCCCAAAATAAAATTTTACGTTTTTGCATGTTAATTAGAAATATTCAAACCCGGGCGTGAAAGGTTAAAAGAGAAATATTACAGGAAAGAAAAGTATTGTAACAACTCCATTTCAAGAAATATTTTGCAATGTAACCATTTGCACACCATAACATACCGTTTCCTATCTAATAAGCGCCCCAGGCGTTAACAGTTAGTAATCCTACAGAATTCGCAGTAAAACCTGCCTTTTTAAGAGTCTATAGCCCAAAACGTTTGTTTTTCAAAGCCTTGATTTCATTTTCGAAGCAATATTTCTAATTAAAGCCCCGGGCGTTAACGATGAGTAATCATACAGAACCATAGACACCTAGCAAAGTAAAAACACGTGTAAAAGAATATACTTTTTTAAAAACTTATAGCTAAAATGTTATTAGATATTTGTTTTTCAAAGCATCATGCTTAAAAATGTATGTAATTGAAATGTCGGAGACCTGCTTTTGGTGACTGTCTTTATCTTGTAGGCCCTCCCATACACTATATCTCCCACAAAACATTGTTCAGAGCTAAGGAATATAGCTTTTGTGCCGGAGTGACTAAAAGTAAATATATATCATAAAAATATGAAGGTGCCTGACCATCAGGTCCCTGAAAACCTCCCACCTGTGCCCAATTTTTTCCTTGTGCTTTTGAAGTGCTTGCTCGGCATCCTTGGGTGTGGCAAACTGAACATATGCATCCCCCGTACAACGCCCATCCTGGTCTAGTGTAATCGTAATCCCGTAGGGAACAATCTCCAACCCTTCAATCCCGAATAAGAATAAAAAAAACCCAAATTAGACATCAATCAAGCTGAGAGAAACTTATTTCAAAACCCAAACTAAACACTAATCAAGTTCAGGGGCAACAAATTCAGAGCGCAATCTTTAGTTTTAGTTATGTAAAATTTTCAGTGCTGAGCAATGTAAAAACGCCATTAAGCCCCTTCATTTTCTTGAACCCCTCTCTATAAATTCCCCCTCAAATTATCACTGCTGTAATGTCACAAATTTCGCAAACTTAGAAAGAAAATTTCTAAAAGCGGTCATAAAAGTCCCTTACCGCATGGAAATCACCTTTCTACAAGTATCATATGTGATAGTAACGGCAAATAGATAAAAAATAAACCAAAAAGATAAAACTAATGTTACAAAACATTTCATCAGTAAGAATGCACTCTGAAAATGTCTAAATCAAAAGAGGAATTTATATTTTCTTAACGGATTTAAGAATAAATGTGTGATCCATAAGTTTTCCTCTAAGTGGCCACCATTCTATTAGTTACCAACTAACATTGTTTTAGCTTTGATTCATGAACAAAATATCAGTAATTTAATCCATCAACCATGACTAGATTTGGTTGGGATGACTATAGCAATATCCTAAAACCTTAGATAGGGGATACCTATGCAAAAAATCCATAAATTTATAAGGTATTGTAATGTATATCAAAAGATCAAAGTTTCCTGACTTTCGCAGATTGACAATCCTAAAAATGTCTTGAACGCTAAATTTAATGCGTTAATAGAAGCAATAAGAAACAGGTATAACTCTGGAGATTTTTAACCGAATGATGGTCGAATCCGATAAAAATTTCCGTTGGAAGCAAATATATTGAGTATTATTCCAATAAAATACAAATGGAATTAAACATCAATTCTATTGCTGCAGAAGTTAATGTAATTTGGCCTATCCCTTATGAAACAAACAGCACATGAAGCACCTCACAATGAGACAAATCTCAATTCAATTAGGTTATGTTTAATCTCATAAAGCACAGCAAAGAATATTAATGAACCTGTCAACTTTTGAAACTGCTAAAGAATCCAGAAATATTCAAGTAAAATACTAGATTGCTCACAGAATACTGATAGATATTTGGTGAAAAGCATCTAATCTAGGCAACAAGTTAGACTCAGGGGTGAAGACAAAATGTAAATCAGCAAAGAATTTTTCAAATTTTGTTGATGAATTTGAAATGAGATTTTTCTTCACCCCATATTTGTGCTGTTAAAAATAATATTACTTTGCATACCTGAAGCCACAAATATCAGTATTTTGTTTTCTGTTGCATTTTTCATATTTTCGTATTTTATGTATATATATATATATACATATATTTCCCATTGAATCCAAACTCAGTTAATTTGACCATTTTTCATTTTTATTTCAATTTAACAGCCCAAGCTAGTTAAGCATTGCTTTTCTTGGGTTGTATCAAATACTTTTTTTAACAAATATTTGTATGTGTTTGTATTCTATGTATAAAAATATGATGATAATGATGTCTATTTTTTCTTTGGAAAAATATTCTGAAAAACATAACAAATATTATGAAACTTTTAAAAAATCGAGAAACATAAAAATTAGTTTTAATTTCAACATAATAAACCTACCTGCAAAAAATTCTGCAATGTCCTGTTTTTGAGCACCATACGGAAGTCCCCTTAGCCTGATCACTGCCTCTGCATCAGATTCTCCACCTGTCATTTTTGTTATGACCCATTCCATTTCAGTGTATTTCGACTCAAAGACCTCAATGTAGCGCTTTCCCATGTGTTCATTGTTGTGTCCTATAGCTCTGAAGAAACATATTTAAACATGATTTAACGACTATGAAATTAAAATTGTAGTTACAACTAAATGAACACATACCGTATTTGAATGATGCAGTGCAGTGCACAACAAGAAAAACAAAACAAAAACTGCCAAAAACCAAATGAAAACTCAACTAAAAAAACTCATTGAAAGTCAAACAAATTAACAACACATACCTTTGATAATTTAATATTTTGTCATTACAGAAATGGCCTACAATTAAAGTCATGAAACAAACAACTGAACTCATATTTAAAAACTCAGGAACAATTTCATTGAATGCAACATAAAAATATACAAATTTTGCAAACAATGAAAAATTACATACTTGCTGAGATCATCCTCACTGTGCAAAATAACAAATGCCTCTCCACTCGGTCTTCCATCTTTTGTGTATGTCAAATGAACATCTTCATCTCCATTGATCTCACAGTCTGAAAAAGATGAAGACAAGTAAAATCCTGCATAAAAACTACAAAAACAAATTTGTACATATCTGAGTTGGGTTTGTTGTTTTCTCTGCAGTATCGCATTATTAATATCTGGTAGATATTTTCCATATACAAATATCCATGCTTTGCTGTCATCTTCTTGGAAAACAAAAGATAAATTTTATCTCAAAAGGAATAATTCCCAATTAAATTGATTATCTGACATGAACTGCAGTGAAAGCAAACAGGTCGTATGTCATCCCGGATCCCAGAATGACATCCAGGCTGTGACAAAATTTACTTCAAAAGATTAAAAGTTGATGGTATAATTTTTTAGTTTTACCATTGTCCAATTTTTGTAGTTATTTAGTCACCTTGCTTACATGACAGGTGACCTACAAAAATTATTATGTATAATAGGTGACCCTAAAAATTAAAATTCAATTTCGTTGCCAATCTTGCATCCCTAAATGCATTTATGGAGTAAAATGGTTGCAAAATTTATCACATTATTAATAAGTGTTCATTCACAGCTTTAATTCAACATGTTGATCAGCAACCTGATCTTCATGGATGTTATCCAGTCATTATAAATAATGCTCGTGAATACCATTTTGATTTATTCTTACAATTTTATATGATGAATACACAATGTCATTGATATAATGTATATGCTCCTGTATATCAAAATAAAAATCCTTTCATCTAACATCATGATGAGCCAAAAAAAAATATCAAAAAGCAACTTTTTCATTTAATCTATGCAGTAGAACATAACTCAAGGCAACATCTAGATGTCCACTAATTGATTTTTAAAAATACCGGTAAATACAAACCATGAATAAATTTTTTAATTTCTTCTGGAGTAACAGACCATGGTAGTCCCCTCATTTTAACAACATAGGGTTCATCTGCAAATTGTTCACCACTGGTTTCACCATATTCTGCCATACTTAACCAACTTGAAAGTAATAAAAAATATTTTTATTTTATGAACTAAAAAAAGTTTAATGAAATTAAAAGAATGTAAACTTTGTATTTAAACATTTGTTGGCTCAAAAAGGGTATGGACATTTGAAAACTTGGAATGGACCATGGGAACTCCTGCTCGTTATGCAACACAATGAGGGGGGATTTTGTAAAACAAAATATTACTGTTTCAAACATGATAATCCAAGTTATAGTTTGAAAGAAGAGATTTCACACTCTGAGTGCATTCAGTTAAATCAAAATAAACAAAGCCATCAAAACTTTATAATTTTGTTTACTGTGATTTATGTGGCTGCATTCTTTGAAATCCATTCTTAAAGGTGACGAATTGCATTTTCCTGTTTGAAACCACAATCTTTTGTTTTCAAAATTATCCCCTGCTATGCAACTATTTATCAGTTAGGCACTATTTAAATTAATCAATTCCATAATTTTGTACCTTTGTTATTTGTTGCAATTATTTCAGTGGTTTTTCAGGAGAAGTGTGCTAAAGCAGATTTTGATTATGATTTTGATTATATGAATTGAATTACTTAGTTTTGTTAAATTTCATTGATGACTAAAAGAATTGTTGCGCCCTGTTGCTAGATTGTTCAGAAATTTGATTGTTCTTGCTATGGAGTTCTTCACAAAATGTCACATTTTTGTTGGTTTTAAATCAAACAATTCAAGTAAGATTTATGAAGTTTGCATTAATTAAATAAATAAAGAACTGTCTTCAGTATTAACAAAACAAATGTGACAACAAATTTTCAAATACTCAATTGACCAAGAAAAACTAATAAAACATTCATTTTTAGTATGAAAATGCATTAGTCAAGGATTAGTATAGAAATAACCCAAGCAGAGGTAATTTTGTTGATCACAGTTCAGTTTTCGTTTTTTAAATTCTCTACATACAATTTGTCATTAATAAACTAATACAAACAATTAACTAAACTAAACTACAATAACAATATTACAGAAAAGATTCTAACATCAATATACAGGAAATTAATACAATATGAATACGAAATATAATTAGACAAAGAAAATTTTCATCACCCATTTTTAAGGAACAGGACAATAAATTGTCTTTATTAGGGAGGTCATTCCTTTCAAATTATGTTCTGTTGCTGAGCTTTGTTGTCAAATTTTAGCTCACTTGGATGATCCAGAGAGAAATTACAGCTATAGGACAACTTTTGTGTCCTTGAGCTAGGATGATTCTATTGTCTTTTTTGGACCACACTTTCAGTTAAAATATTTCTTTACTGAGTCCATTTGGGACTGCCAGGGATTGAATAAATTAGGCATAGGGCAACTTTCCAACTTATCTTTAATTTAACTTATCTTTAATTTAACTCTGATCCATTGAGAATCTTTACAAGTCAAAAAATGAATATCTTCTTTCTTTCATACTTGAAATCTAAAAAAACTCTAGAATGGCAGACTTTATATAGTTGAAGTGGTGTCTTATTAAGGTGCATCAGCAGGAGAAGCCAAACAAAAGAGCTTGATAGCCAATTTATATAATGGTGAGGTATAACTATTGCCATGCAAGGCATGCATTAAAATCAACCGACCGTGTGACCAACAATGGTCGCAGGAATGTTTTTCAAAAAGTGATCTTGCAGGAAGTTTTCTAGAATTTTATTGAAAGTTACGTTGTTTATTGTTAAATTGCCAATATCTTTCAGTCTCTGGAAATTTGTAGGCAAAATTTCTTTGGTCGCAAGCACCAAATAAAAATTTCTAATCATGACTCTTGCTACACAACCACCACTTAAAACTACAGTACATAGCATACAGCAAACAAAAAAAGGCCTAAAAACACAACCAAAACAAAAGGCACACATATGAAACGCAATAACATCATAATAAAAACTTTAAAATTTATGGAAAATACTGCAAAAATCATGCAACATAACTGAAGAATATTTAGAAAAACTTACATAGTTTGAAGAGTTCACAAATCCTTCAGAATTGTAAGAAAAAGTCACTGCTTCTGCTCCTTTGACCAGACGCACGCTGAAAATTTGTGAAAGAAAACGAGCCGCAGACCACCCGCGTATTCTTCGAAACGCGGGGGAAGCAAACAATTCATGTAATTTAATACTTGGGTCCTGAAATTAATGATTCAAGGGCTTTAGAAATCGTATAATAGTTAGTGTGTATTTTCTATTTTGTAACCTGCGTGGAGACTCAATTTGAGGTTTATATTTTTATTAATGCATGCATGGGTGACGAGAAGCCAAAACTATAAAGTGCCCAAAAATAAAAGACAATCATGGGTGATGGAAAACCAACAATATTCTTCAATAATTCATACACGCCACGATTCCTAAAGCCTGTGTATTTAGCAGCATAAATCAATCAATTTTCTTTGTGTTATCAGCTGGCCTTGCTTCCATATATTTTTCTTCAATACCTCCCCTATCTACTGGTGGTCTACGTCTGAGGACCAACCAAGGGCACGAGAAAGTGCACTATTGCAGCAATCGAAAAATTACCCTAATTATCTCTTCATGGGGTCACACTGCTAAAAATAATTTATTTATTTACTTTTCCTTACTAAAACACCAACCATTGTACGTAATACCTAGTAGTAGGTCAATGTACAGTATCATTAGATAAAATAAATATGCTTTTAGAGTAAACTCTTATTTTACATGGACACATTTCCTTTCATATTTTAAGCTCTTAAAGCTGGTTACTGGTTTTATCAATAAATTCTATACTTTGCTTTCAAGCTTCATGCAAGAATTTCTAAATTAGCACAAGTGAATTTTAGTAAGATAAATAAATACATTGGAATTTTCTTGATTTTAAATATTTTTTACTTCATTTAATTCTAATAATAACGGTATGTTCCTCTAAGTAAAAGTCATGGAGCTGGAGGTGCAGCATTCTCGAAATTCTCAAAATAGTGTAGCAACTCTATATTGGAATTTTCTTGATCTTAAATATTTTTTACTTCATTTAATTCTAATAATAACGGTATGTTCCTCTTAGTAAAAGTCATAGAGCTGGAGGTACAGCATTCTCAAAATTCTCAAAATAGTTTAGCAACTCTTCGTCAACTCCATCATCAAGAAAAACATCAGAAAGTTCGCATCTCACAAACGAAGAAGTTTCACGATGACACGCAGGAATTGGAGTACTTTGAGCGTTGCTTAAATTTCTTTCAAGAACAGTTGTGTTCCTTGTTTTGCTACTCGTGCGACTAGAAGGATGTCTGGCAGGACTGAGGTCAACATCTTCTTGCATTGAAGAATTCTGCTTGATGCTAGTAAAGCATGACTTGCTGCTTGAATCTAAAATCCTCTTTCCAGCTTCGTTGTTGAAAGTTCTGCAGTCATTAAAACTGGCTCCAGCACCACCAACAAACGATCTATTATTGTTGCTACTGATTTCAACTTTTTCGGTAAAACTGGTAGAATCAAAACAGAAGGGCTCTCTCCATTCTTGAAAATCAATGATGTTATCTTCAATCTCTCTGTAAATCTGCGTTTTCAAATCATCGTTGGAATCAATTCCATCAATTTCTGATAAATGCTCTCCATTATTTTGCCGTTTAAAATTATCAGAAAAACAGTTATCGTTGTTACCAGCAAATGTTTCTAATTCATTGCTATCGCTCGTTAATCTTGCGTTTCTTTCAAAACATTGACTATGCAGGCCTGAATTCGATACATTAACTTTCTTTCCACAACTTGGAAAACAACAGGCAAGATTTGCTGTCTCTTTCTCAGCAATTGTCAAGCTTGAAGCAATTGGCATATTCTCAACATCAAAATCTAAATCATCCCAATTTTCAATTGCATCAAATACACTTTTTTTGCCTTGTTTTTCTTCTTCATTTATCCTGCTAGATTTTTCACACCTCAACATCTCATTTGTAAAAAATCTCTCACTTTCAATTCCAACTAATCCAACACGAGATTCAGTCATATCATAATCATTTTCTGACATTAAAATCTTTTCTTCGCGAAGAAATGAATCCTCACATTCCGCGATGTCTAAAGCATCACAGAGCAATTTTGAACTGTCTTCAAAATCATCAATCAAATATTCGCTGTCGTTCAAATAAGGATTAACATCTGTAGGCAGTAACCTTGCATCTGATTGAAAATCCTTGCAATCTGGATCATGGCATTTCTGATAAAAAACGCCAAGTTTCAAGTCAACTATCAAGTAAATGTGGTTACTTTTGTGTGATCTGTTGATGTTATCGCACCAACGATTATGACCAAGATCATAAAGCATTTTGTTGCAACTGGAATAATGAATCCAACGTCGAATAACTCCTTGCACCCCTCCTTTGTTGATCTGTGCTAATATAAAGTTGTCAAGTTTTGGAAAAGGTGACGATTTGTAGCCTTCTTCTATTCTTCTTGGTATGACTAAAAAAGAAAATTATTTTAAACAGTAGAAATAGAAATACAGCGAAACCTTCATATAACGGACACTTGTGGGACCAATGTTATTGTGTCGTTGTAGAGTGGTGTCCGCTGTAGACAAAAGACGCGCACTGTTTTAAAGGTGGTGGGACAGAATGGGGTCTGGAGCAGATTTTTATATGGGGTCTGGAGCAGATTAAAAATTTTTATAGACCCCCTGCAGACTCTCGGAATATAAAGGAAGCGCCCTTTTTAGACAAATTTTGTATCTTAAAAAGTGCTTAAATCAATGCTCTCAGTAAAATAAAAATAAAAAATTTGTTCAACTTTATCTGACGTTATAAAATGCTATTTAAAATTGAGATTGTTAAATCTTTGTTGATGCATGTTGGCTAACTCGCTCATAAGTACTCTTTCTTTGGAAGTCAACTCTTTAACTTTATTTATTTTTCTTCAGAAGACAATTCATTAAACTTCGTTTACTTCTGCGAAAAAGTGGTGGGGCTAAGGCAAGGCTCAAGCAGCCCCACCGTCTCCATGGTCCCTGGTAGGGTAGAAAGATGTCCGTTGTAGAGAGGCATCATTCTTTTACAAAAATGTAACCCAGTAAAAATTTAGGACGAAATTAGTTGTCCGTTATCTGAAGGTGTCATTGTTTGGAGGTGTCTGTTAAGCTGCGTTTAGTTTACACTATACTAGACTGCTATTGGAGGATATTGATCACTACTACAACGCTGTATAAATTATACAGACACCTCCCAACCATGACACCTAAGTATATTTTAAAGTTAAAGATATGATGATGATGATAATGTATCCGGTAATCCGGCATAGAACGCTCTGCTCACAGCTACGAACACTCCGCTCTTAAGTCAATAGTCCTTAGCACAATTCTATTTTTTTTGCAGCCCCCTTTCACTTACTTAAAAAAACATGTGCCTCAAGCTGCCTGTTTTAAATTTTCTAAATTTCTTCTGCAGTAATGTACAAGCAAAAATTGAGAACCATTGTAGCATACCATATACGTTAACACTCCCAAACTTGTTCAGCAATGATCACAAATTGGAACTTGCTTGGAGCCACATTTTTTACTTAAGAATCATATTACACCAGGATTTACAACTTGTAGACACAAATGATCTTCATGCAGCATAGCATGATCACCAATTTTAATAAATGTGCTTCATTTAAAAGATTTATTTATTCATTGTGCCAAAAAGCCTCTCATTTATCTATGGCATAAAGTTCAACATGAACAGCAATATCTTATTTTTCATGATTTCCAAGATATATTGTATACACAATTTTTATAAGAAACATCTTTATGAGAAACTTAGTACTAGAATTCCTGGGATATTTCAATAGATTTTATTGTTTCTCACAACAGTAGAGAACAATAGACAATTTAAGAAACTTTTGGTACTGGGGACCAAACTTGGTTTCTTATAAAAAGCGTGAATAAGCAAAATTAAAAGCTAACATGGCCACATTATATTTTGTATGATGCCACCAGGTTTCCCGAAAAGGCCACATGTTGCAAAACTGTTTTGAAGCAGCTTTTGTTCTGATATGTCTGTTTCTGTTTTGCATTTCAATAAAGACATTTCAACTGAAAGTTTGAAACATTAGTTGGTAAAATCAATTCACAAATTCAAATGTAATGGCTGTGTGATTTTGACTCAAGAGAGATTACCAAGTCAATTTTGCCATGCATGGATTCAAACTTTTAAGTTATGTAAAGACAAAAATATTGAAAGCTAAGCTTATCCACAGAGGCTTTGCAAATATACAGCCTTTTTGAGGGCGGTTTGGGGGACACCCTGTATATCTAAAAAGAATCCACACCTTTGACATTATTATAATGACTTTGACCATGGGTTGCATTGACTTCACCGAACGTAAGCAGCTTTACATTCTCATCAATCTTGTCATCAAAACACACCAATGAATCCAAAAAGAACAAATATTCCAATTCATCTGGGTTTTCCCTTGCTTTTGCTATTTTCTTTGCATCTCCGCAAAAACCATTTTCTTTTGAAACAACTAAAGTTGCATTTTTCCCGATCTTTGTTGAGCCATACATTCGAAAGTTCCTGTTTTTTGTGTAAACACCAAGGTCACAAAAAAATGACATCACCCCATCTTTGCTTCTCACAAAAAGTTTTTCAACATCTAAGTTATTCGGAGGTAAAATTTTCTTCTTATTGCAATTCATTGCTTTCAGTTGGCAAAACATATTTTCATTGGTTTCCAATAATTTTATCCTTAGCATTTCATATATGTAGTACACAAAGTTGCCGCAAACAATATTGTTTTGAAAAACTGAATTTGGCAGATGAAATATAAGATGCCTAGAAAATTTAGCGCTAGTGCTTGAATCTAGATCAACAATATTTCCCCTGTTGCAAGAAATTCCAAATATTTCTTGCAAATAAAAACAAACAGTTTCAATGAAAATCTCTAAAATCTCAACATCATCTAATTTGGGATTTGTTTTTGTTGGATATTCCAAGTCAAAGTAAAGTCTGCATATTTCTCCATCTTCAATGATTTCATAAAAGTTTCTTTTGTGCTTTGGCAGTTTCTTATATCGTGCCCAAAGTATTTGATAAGTTGAAACAACATACATCCTTTTTCCATCACTCGAAAGTTCCCGTGCAAAAATATGAATATTTTGGTTGATTTTTGCTCTGCACTTTGATGCATATTCCACAGCATGTGACTGTGTTGAAAACGTCTCCCAAACATCGTGTGGAGCAAAAAAACTTTTTTTAGGTGTGTTTACCAAAGGCCTTTCTCTGTACATATTTGCTCCTTCTTCAATTTTGGCCAATTTTTTGCAAAATGATCCCCCATTTGCTTCTCCTTGTTCTAGAAGACAGGGTTTTGTGGTGATGGGCCTAGACAAAAAACTTCTTCCATAAAAACGTTTCGACGATATCTCCGTCATTGTTTCCCATAACTTCTTCCAAAAGCAGTTATTTGAAAATCTGAAACTTTGTCTTTAAATCTATATCAAATAGACAGGCATCAACTCAACCTACCAAATATAAATAAGTTTTCTCAAATCTCAGTTTCTTTTCGTAAAATTTTCTTTATAAATTTACCCGCCAAATCCCTACATGGGTGTTTGGACACCAAACTAGATCAGAGTGAGGCCAACACCCAGTTTCTAAAAAGTTTGAAGCATTTCGAACACAATTCAGAACAACAAATTAAAAGGGTATTCATAAAACAGATAATTTAAAATAGCACAGCACATTCTAGTCTGTAGCAACTCTTGCGATACATTCACGACATAACATTTGGAACAAAATAATGACTACGTAGCTGCGAGCACAAGTATGCAAAAGAAACGAAACGAAACGAAGAGAACAGAACAGAAACGGGGGGAAACGAAGCAAACAAAACAGCAAAAAGGAACCGTTCTTCTCCTTTCGTTTCGTTTCGCTAATTTTCTACTTCTTGAATGTTATTATAAAAGACATGTAGGCCTACCTACTTTATTACGTACATTAAACATGTTCCCATTTTTGTGGCACAAATATGGTCTCTTTCAAATCATGTTTTATGGCAATTCTTGCATCAAAAATAAATTTATTTGCGGAACGAAAGACCGAAAGAAAGTTATTTTGTATTTATATAAGATGTCAAAACATGCAGCTTCGGATTTATGCTTTATTTTTAAAGTTTAAACATATTATGTAGGTATGTAAAGAATTTTAAAGCATAACGTTGTCACGTGTCAATAGAAAAAGCACATGTTAGTAAATTTTTCTACCCCAATACCAACTCATTAAAAAAATTATTTCGCTGATTGTCATACGAAAATCAGAAAACGACACCGTACATAACTCAAACTTTTTTCTTCTTCCAAAAGACTGGGAACGATTTCAGACAGTAAGATTGCAGACAGTATGTGCTCTTCTTTTAGACAGTATGAGCACAAAAACACTTCCAATATGTTATAATTACATGCTTGAGTAAATAGATCGTATGCAAATAATTTTTTCAAAACTGAGCGCTTTTGAGGCAAATGCGAAGGGCTGGTGTTAGAGCATAGTCGAGAATCTGACACAAGTCGTCTCTAGATATTTGACAAATGTTATTCGTTCTTAAATACACGTTCCAAAACACACGATTTAAAGAACGTAATGTACAAATTTAATTTGTCACAGATCTAGATATGGTGCGTGTCATTATCCCTACTACGATCTATAAAAACCAACGTACACTTAATTGGAAGCACATGATAGCAGAGTACACATTTGATTGGCTCGGATCTGACAGGCATCAATAAACGTGCTTAATGTCCATATTATTAAGAGAGACTGCTGATGAAGACTACGTCAGATTAATTTGACAATTATTCCACTAAAAATGTTATTATGCAGAGTGTAATAATTCCTCACAGCACTGGCAGCGCAGCTACGACAAAGCGTCGAGAGGACCCTGTGGAGGAAACAAGAAGAACTCTTTACGAAGTTGTGTGACAATGGAGGCAATCTGTCGCTTGTTGTTAGACGCCCTGGCTCCAGTGTTAGATTTTTGGGTGGCAACAATAGCATTGGCACGTGTGAGCATGCGCAAGACATCCATTTTATGCGCATTAGCACGGAAAGTTTCTACGATTGCTTGGACGAACCTAAAATGAACAAATAACATAAATAAATAAATATAAACAAAAAAACGAATAAATAATAACAATTAATAAAAAGAAAATCGCTAATCAAGGACATATTATTAAAATTAGCAAACGTGAGATTACAAACGATTTGTATGGAAATTTCGACTACAATTTACTTACCTTTCAGTAACTTTACATAATTTAAATTTCGCTAAACCATGAAAATTTAACATAATTTAAAATAAACCAATTCATACTAGGATGTGTTCTAGATAACCATACACATTTTTCTACGATATGATTTCAAGCTGTCATGCCCGTCAAATTATCCTCTTTTTCTCCTAACATCTTGGTACTTTGGCGAAAATATAGTTTAAGGCATTAATTCACAAGATGTGCGAAATATTTTCATGCTAAAAGAGGTTTGCGTTGATCACAGTTAAAACAAAACTATGATTTTAAGAATCGGAGGTGTGTGAGCCGAGAAATGGACAAATTGAGTGCATCAGACAACAAATTTTAAAATAGCAATGACGATTTTCGTAGAGCGTTCTACACGAAAGATTTTGCTTACATACCTGGGATGCGTTTAAGTAAATTATACAAACATTTTCTAAGACACAGAAAAATTTTATTGGTTAACAATGAAAAGAATAGTTAAGATTGTCAAGATGATTGCAATCAAAACAAAAAAAGAATTTTGAGAATAGGAGTTCTGTGGGCCGACTTTTGGAATGTTAAAATTGTCCTAAATCGAGTTTTCTTCGTCTGTACTGTACAAATTGGTGAACTTATGATTTCCCTTGTGCTAAAACTTGACTAATTTTAACGACTTTCATTTCTTGACATTTAATCTACTATTTTGTCCTGCTGGGTCACTGTGACCCCTCTAAATCAGTCTTAAATTGAGGGATGTGACCCCTCTAAAGCAGTCTCCACCATGTACAAAAAGGTTCAAATGAAATTAAAATAAAAATGAACTAAAATTTCATTAACTGATTTAGTTTCCTCGTGTTACCCCAGCAAAATCAAAATTTGAATGAGTAAAAACAACCTACCAAGAACCTCGCTCAGAATTCCTCCAAGAATAATATCCAGGGACTGTTGAGTAAGCATACACAAAGTCAGACTCATCAGGAAGAGAAATGTCATTAGAACGGTCGTTGGCAAGACCATCAGTGCCATCATATCCATCAACAACATCTACCCCATCCATGTATTCGGAACCTAGAAAAAATATTCTAAATTTCAGTGACCTTCTCGACATTTAAATTCATTCAATAAGCAAAATCTTATATACTAAGATGCCTAAATGCAAATGAGCTAGGCTCCGCTGATCACGGTCTGAAGGAGACCCAAATTTACGATCCCTCTAGCAGTCTGCCAGCTCTTCCCCGAGAGTCGAATTTTTTTGTGTGCAACCCTTTCTTCGAGGCGCAGCGTACCGGCTATTTTTCTAAGTCTTTTGCAGCTTTGTTTGCTCTCAAAAACCATTTCTTCATCGTCCAGCTCAAAGTTTTCATTTTAAAATCTCCATAATCGTGGCCTGCTTCG
>JAYJMH010067635.1:0-11482 GCA_036873815.1 Phacellophora camtschatica | reverse complement strand
CTGTTGAAAATTGTCCCAACGGTTCTACCACTGACGTCATCACAAGCTAAATTAATTCGCACGATTTTGAAGCAAACGTACAACTTTAACAAGCTGTAAAATTGCAGTCGTTCACCCGATTTTAATTCTGTTTGCGGAGAAACTGTTCTCGTTAGCTGGACATTAATATGAGAAAAGAAAACGAGCACGTAAAAATAGTTTGCATAACCCCTTTAAATATAAAGTTATTATATTCATACCCAATATTTGTTTCAGATATATTTGATGACGAAGCTTTGGCTCTTCATGAACATCAAGTACAATCCATGAATAATTACTTCAATGAAAACAAAAGAATTTTTAAACTCATAGAAAAACGAGAAGCTTCGTGGCAAAATAAAATGGATTTTGAGGTGCGTTGACCCTTTTATGAAAATTTTCAAAGTATCAAAAATGGATCTAAGTTTTGATTTGATGACAATGCTAGTGGTTGGAAATGTTTTGCCAAAATATGTTGCTTCCATTATCGAATTTCGGTCTCCTGAAGATTCTTGCCAACAAAAGAGTCTATAATTTTGCTGCCAGTTCTATTGTATTTGATGTGACTTTTATTTGTAGAACAAATCATCAAATGCAGATCGTTTGTTTACTGCAAGAGGAGGAGCTTTACTAAAGGAAGCCAAGATCAGAGCTGCGTTTGAAAAAGGATTACCTAAGGTAAAAAATATACATACTTATATATCTATATGTGAATAGACCGAAATCAATATATATATATATATATATGCATATGTGAATAGATGTACAGAATGTTAGACTAAAACAATAACGTTGCTGATAAATAATTTTGCTTTGTTTAATTTTGTTTTAGTTGTCTTATTATTCAACACAATCTTGTTAGGCAATTATTTATGCCAGAGGGCAAGTAGTGTGCTGCGTGTTTCAGAGTTCCCCATCCATTGCACATACCGTAAATACCGGTGTATAAGTCTACCCGTTGTATAAGACGACCCCCCAAATTGGAGACCCTAAATTCTGTATTTTAGTATATTAGCTTACAGCAACAAAGAAGGCGTTTTGAAGGGTGTTTACCCGAATTTCAGATATCAGAACTTCGACTTATACACTGGTATTTGCGGTATGCATTAAATAGAGTCAAGTTCAATGGATCGAATATTTCCCCCCCCCCCCCCGCCCTCCCAGCTACTCCTTCGTTCTACTCCTGTTCTTTGTTTTACTGTTCCATTCTTCTTTTTCATATGACCTTTTTTGTCTTACTGGAAGGTGCATCAATTATGTGGGGGACGGGGGAAATTCCCAGTGAAAGTCACCAACATTAAAGGGTTCTTCTACCAAGCAAGTAGGGCGGGCCGATGCACCTTGCATGCTCGATTCATGCAGGTCCGATTCCTGCAGGTCTAAGATATAAGGGGGTTAACTATTACATATTATTATTCCAACTATGTGTTCCGGACTTCAATACCATTTTAAACGGAATAAATGCATGTATTTTTGCTTGCAGGCTCTTAGAAGTAGAAGGTTCTTATATGCCTGTTTTTACTGCATGCATATTGCTTTGTAATACCAAGAATTTAGTTTTAATTCTGGTCACGTCTGTTTTTTGTTTTCACTTGGGTTATATCTTTGCTGATTTTTAATCCTGTTTTATCTGTAGGCTCTGGCAATACCAAAAATTATAATTTTTAATGTTAGTTATATTTATATATTTTACACAGATAGAGGAAGAGCTAAAGAAATTATTAGAAGCCTGGGAGAAAGATAACGAAATATTTTTCTATTACAACGGCGTGCGATATTTGGAAAGAATATCTTCACAACATGAAACATGGGATGCATTGAAAGATAAAAAGAAACAAGAAAGGGTATAGATATTTTTTTTTTCATATTTAATTTTAATTTCATCATCATTACTCGGTTTGGATTCATCATCAATTGTGGATTCATCATCAATTGTTGCCATATCTGGTCCAGATGTTGGCTGCCAGTTCTTTCTAAGCCTCTCGTTCTCTTGTCAACTGGATTACCTCTATGGGTGAAAGATCCAATGTCTTACTCAGACGGACGCCATAATTGTCCCTTTGTCTGCTTTGTGCTCTCTTGCCCTCGGTCTTTCCGGTTGATGCCACTATCTAAACCTTGCTGCATCACAGGACCGAGGAATTTCATGTCTATCATAAATTGTGCTCTGCTAGTAGTGGTTCCAACTCTTGTATGTACCTCTGCGTTAGTCACTTTATCTACCCACATCTCTGTTTTCTTACTTACTAACGGTCCGCGTTTTACAGCCTTAAGTGTTGACCATCTATAACACCAGAGCAGTCTCAAATCTGTCGATCTTTTTTTCTTAAATTGTGATTAGTTTTCTTAAATTTCCAAGCATCAATAAAGTTATTTTTTAATAAATAATTTTTTTGTACACACGTGTTTAGACTTTTCAGGTGTTTGTATTTTACGGAGATTTTGTTTTGATCTGTTGATTGGTTAATTGATTTGATGTATATATGTATACTTAAAAAGTTGGTGTGTACAATTTTAAATTTGAAGGTAAAGAGCAGAACTTTCATTTATATTTTTTAGAATAAAGCAAAGCTTGAAAGTACAAAACAGGAAATGGTTTTTGGTAGTAAACCTTCAGCAACGAAAAGGTAAGCACGAATGTTTTTAATGCATTTGATGGTAAGCAAGAATTTGTTTAATATCTTGGAGTGGTGAACATGATATTTTAATGCATTTGAAACGTAAGGACCAGCATTTTGGTATTTGGTAATGTAAGCACGACATGTCGTAATGTATTTAGTGAATGGTAAGCATTAGCAAATTTAAGATCTTGGAATAGCAAGCATAGATATTTTAAAATATAGTAGACCTATCAGACATTTTTTAAGGGTTTTATCAAGCTTTTATCATATTTTTGTCAATTGAATCTTGATGCTTTTTTGTCGATCAGGAAAGCTGCTGGGACACCCATGAAGCTAGGCACACCATTGAGATCACCCAAGAGACATAGAGTAAGTTTCATATTAATTTTGTTCATATTTATTGAGTACTAATATTACAAATTATGTAAAACCCAGTAAAAATATTGGCTGGTGTTTCAGTTTTATCATATCTTCAGTGAAGTTAATATGTTGTTGCTGAGAACATTTTTCTGAGTGCCTATTAAGAATGAGAAATTCGAGAATATTTTATCCTGAGTTCCAGAGAGAGCCTATAGATTATAAACACAATACTCCTTGGAACTTGCTGAGTATTAAGCCTAAGTTACACGACGTTACCGGATTGGGTTTACTTCGAATTGCTTTTCGCTCCGGATTGAACTTTGAATATCAACTATCCAGAGTGGTCCGAAGTTAACCCAATCCAGCGTCTGCAACTCAGACGTTAGTTTGAAAAACTATATGAACCCAACAAATTTCATTTGCAGATGGATACAACTCATAACAGCACAAAATTTGTTCATTCAAGTATAATAAACACTCCAAGAAAAACTCCTGCAACAGACAAAAAGAATTTGGGAATAAAACAGGTCAAAAGCAAAAGCAAGGCTGTGGTTAGTATCAAAATACTAAATTTTTAATCAAGATGGTAGCAGAGGTATTTTACTGTGATGCATTGCATTCTATAATGGAGTCAGTAATTGAGTTTTACTATAGGTTACACGTGGTTTAAGCCTTTACCATTCCTTTAACCTCGGTTTAATCTTGGTTTAAGCCTTCATCTATCCCTTAACCTTGATTTAATCTTGGTTTAAGCCTTCACTTATCCCTCAACCTCTCGGGTCGTTGAGACAACAATAATGATGACTTCACAACTATCCGTCTCCATTCCTCTCTGTCTTCCATTGCTCTATCTATGCAATTTTGCAATTTCAAGACAGCCCGCTCTTTGATGCTGTTTTGCCACCGTGTTCTCTGTCTTCCTTTTATTCTTCCTCCTTTCAAGATACAGTAGAAACCTACAACAAATAACTTAACAAATAACAATAACTTCAAGCGGAAACTCTGCATCACCTTTTGACAAAATAAATTTAAAAAGAATAAAAATTGATGGGAAAATTTGTGAAGTTTACAAGTTTATGAAGTTTGTATGTATTTGGCCAACTCACCCTTGCTCTACCCCCCTCCGTTTTATACAAGATGCCACTCACATTTGCTCTATCCCTCCCCCTTTTATACGGCATGTTAATCGGCATCGATTAAAAATTTCAAATTTGAATTTTTGATTATTTGTATTCGTGCAGGCTTCTGCAAGGCGAAAATCTGGACGTTTGAGACAGCAAATGCGGGGCAAACCACTAGGAAGCAACAATGCAACGTATCAAAAAACACCATCAAAGAAACTTGATGAAGCGTCAGTCATTAGTGGCTCAAATCTGAGAAAAGAAAATGTACAACCTTCGCACATTGGATCGTACCATGAATTTTCGGTAAAAAAATTATTTGATTAAAGCCTTGTGGACACCAACAGGGAAAACGTATTATCAAAGCAATGAAATATACAGATGGTATCGTTTCGCCATTGCTTAGAAATCAATGACATGTTTTCGTGGAGGTATTGGAAAATGCCTGTTTGCTTGTCACAAAAGGGAAGCAATGATTTGAGTTTTTTCTTGCATTGTAGATTGGCATCAACAGTCCAAATTGTCGAAGCAGTTTTGCGTCAAGAACAACACCGATCAACACAAGCACTCATTTGTGATTCTCATTCTTTGAACTCGTATTGGTAACTAAATTATTTATCATCATTGTAAATTGCTCTACACAATGAAATGTTATTCTTGTTAGATTGGCTAGATAGTCAAATTGTATTATATAAATTAGGCCATCGCTCGTGAAAATTTTGCATATAATTTGTAAGGTAGTTCGGATTCAACTCCGTGCCAAAGGATATTCTTCATAGAGAATGGTACCTATTGATCTTACTGGAACTTGGCGCTTATAACGATAGTTTCCCAGAAGTAGGTGTTTTGTAACCTCAGGGGACCCTCGCTCTTCCCGTGTCGACAACTTATCTCCACTTTACTCCTCTGTCCTTAGTGACTCGTTTGGTGGTTAACTTCGGAAACCTAATCCAATATCCTGGTGTATTTGGAGACCCATCGTTTTGGGGGCTCACCTTCGGACGTTTGTTATTAAAGTCAGTCCCGTAAGCTGCAACAACGTGACATTTTCTCGTGAAACTGTCGTCTCCCCCTCTTGATCACCCTTTTCTTCAAAGGACTACACCACTGTGCCACAATATGTATATATATACAAAGATTCAGTAAGTTTTTTGGCTGTAGGATCTCTTTCTAGGGGCGCGTGTGGCTTTGAAACTAAACAGCAGAAATATAAAGCACCAGAGACGTATTTGGGTATAACGTTAGCGTGATTGCAAACCGGCGAAAGGTTTTGTTGAAATGCGTTTTGTTGAAATGCGTTGACTGTTAAAAAATTGGCTACAGTGATAGCCAGCCTTCATTAGGCTGACTGACAATTTGAGGCCAATTTAAGATCGTCACACTGTCCATGGGAATTGGGACGCCAAAATTGTAATCGCATGTTATTTCCTACCGCACTAATTGAATCATTTCGTTGTAATTGTAATTTTTTTATGTTCTGTCGTTGTCTTCTCTTTGTACTGCAAAGTTGGGCGGGTGCCGTGCAAAGAGAAGACAACAACAGGGAAATTATCTGAAACTACTATTTTGGCGTCTGAATTCCCATTGTCAAAGAAGTTTCTCATTGTACAGTTAAACTTAGATTGATTTGAGATGACGCTACTGGTTGTACATTTGAGATTAGTAACTGTAGATTCAATTATATTGTATGGCTGTTATTATTATTATCTTTCTCTTTGGAGAAATGGCATTGATAATGAATCATACGTGTTCGATAATGTTAGACATATACATACTGCAAAGTCACACCTTCGAGAAACTCTTTCTTGACCTCATGCTACTGGTTTCCCTTTCATTAACATCCTGTTTCCTCGTTTGAGAATTCAGGGTCTGAGTTTCTTATAAAGAGTAATTTCTTTTAAAGCGTGACTTTGTTGTACTTTTTATTTTACTTTTTGTCAGATATGGTACGTGGAAGCAGTTCATGATCCTAAGTTTTTTAAAAGGAAATTGTTTTTTTTGTATGGAAATGAGTAAAAGGCGAAGCCCAATCGTTTGGTTGAAAAGTTGTTTTTATTGTTTTTTTCATCTTATTTCAGAGAATTTAGACTAGTTCTTTTGATATTACTTTTATATATATAATTAACATCAAAAATGATGTTTTTAAAATTTTGACGAACCAGTTTTACGGGTTTTGCTGCGACCGAAATTGTACTTTTTAATGAATATGAATACAGTTGACAGCAACAGAGGCAACTTTTGTAAAAATAGTGAAATTGACACACCAATTGAAATTGACATTAGCCTTGCCAAAAACAAAGCAAAACTCTCTCTCTCTCAAATAGGAAACGCAAATATCTCCTTCGCAACTCTGTGCGGCTTCGCTTCAGCCTGGTTTCCTGATGTTAACGACTGGACGACGGAAGCTTTTTGTTATTGTAGACCGCTTCCATGGAACCCAGGCCTCTTAGTTGAAAATGACGTCAGGGTACATGTCTTTGTTGTTGATATCCGCTATCTCGGCTGCCAGTTATCTCGAACATTCGCTATTTCTTTCTTATAAAATGTTGGCCGCTAATTCGAACGTTCTTTATCTCGAACTGATTTCAATTTCCCGTAAGAGTTCGAGTTAACGGATTTTAGCCTGTGTGCATGGGTAGGCGGATGGATGTCAAAACTGTGTATTGCGCGCAATTGTTAAAGAAATCAGTCAGTGTGCTTCACTTTGTTGCTGACAGCCAAATTCCTCCCGTAAGGCATTGATAAATTTTTGATACAATAGTTTTTGAGGAGTTTTCCGTGAAAAACTATTTGGAAAAGAAAGTTGATGCGGAGGAAAATTTTGGCCTTAAAAAATTTGTTGTCTCGTTTTCAATTTCATTGTGCAAACAAGGCTAGAGTTTTTGGGCCTAAGTAAACGCTTTTGGAACATAAAGGAACCATAAAGACTGCATTTTGGAAATCCACTTCAATCACAATGAGTAAAGCACATCCACCAGAGCTTAAAAGGTGATTAATTTTACTAACTTGTTTGGTCAAGATTTCTAAATCCATTTCAGTAGAATATCTTTTGATAAAAATTACTGATCTTTCAAGAAAAATGTATTTCAATAAAATATATTTCAATAAAAATTACATGGATTCGGATTTTTATGCATGGCAACTCAAAAGATGAACTTGCTTGCATGTTTTGTTTGGTATAACAAATAATAATAACTTATTTTTTATGCCTTGAGGTTCTTTTATTGTTTGATAATTTTATTGATTGATTGTGTTAAATTTTTCATAGGTACATGGATAAAAGATTGAAATGTAAGTCATTTATTTCATGATTGTTTTCTTTGTTAAAATATCTTTCATTGAAAATGTATGTTCTACTTTCAGCTAACATAATATTACATACAGTGCTAAGTAAAACTATATGAAATTGTCAGAATTTGAACATGTATATAGTCAGTCTTTCTTGCTTTTTACCAGAAAATTTATTTAAGGCAACTGTTTCACACTGTTCTCATGCAGCCCATTCCCATCATTGTGGGATCCGTTTATGCAATCCTCCACCTCTGTGCAAATATATTTCCTTCAAATCTGTCTGCACATTTGTCTTTGTTGATAAGAATTTCACTTAGCTAAAAGAAATGAATCTATTGGAACAAAGGAATCTATCTTGGGAGTGCAAGAATAACTTAATTTGTTTGAAATTATCTTTTTCAATCAAGTTTTCTCAGGTGTGCAAGTTTCATACTTTTCAGACAGCACAGGCATGTAGTAATCTTCTGAAACTATTGATTATTGTATTGCTTTCATTTTTATTTTTTAGTAAAACTCAATGGTACTAGACAAGTTCAAGGAATTCTAAGAGGCTTTGATCCTTTTATGAATCTTGTACTTGATGAAGCTGTAGAACTTGCTAATACTGGGGAACATAATAATATTGGAATGGTGGTACGTTGAAATTTATTATAGACTAATTTGACATGGCGTAAAAACCAAAGGTTTGTTTTCACCAAGTAGTGAATCTAGGGAAGTTTTCAAATGGCAAATTTCATTATATCTGAAAATCTTTCAACATAAAGTCTTTTTGCAATAAAATATTTCTTTGGATATTGGTCACATGATATGATAAAATGATATAAATTTGGTAAAAACAAACTTGAACCAAATCAGTCTATATAAGTCTATTTAAAACATTAGTCTTTTAATAAATATGTAATTCACTAAATTTAGCACTCCCAAATATTTCCTCCCATTTTTAACATAACGAAATTTTCAACATTAAACTTCTTCAAACGTTTATTAAGATTTATTTAACACCATTATGATTACAATGCTGTTATTCAGCTTTAAACAATTCTACAAAAGATGGTGGCAGAAAATTATTCCCAAGATTGTATTGAACTGCTTCACAATTGGAATGCAATGGATCATGGGAATAATTTCCTTGCTGCCATCTTTTGCGGAATCATCTATCAGTGGATTACATTTTAATATGGTTATTTGTATGGAATTGTTTTTTAAATAAAATTATTTTTCTGCAGGTCATTCGTGGTAACAGTGTAGTGCTAATGGAAGCCCTTGATAGAGTGTAGCAGTGTAAAATTATAGCTTCATATATGCATGTATTATAAAGACATTTGTTTGCTTGGTATGGTTGGAAAATCATCAGGACAGAACAAGTTTTTTACAAGAGGAAAAAGGAGCACTTTTTACAAAAGGAAGAACAAACACTAATAGCATGATGGTGCAGCAATGAACATTTATTTCTATTCATCTTGTGTTGAGAACTGTTCAAAAGGGATAGGATTGACGGAAATAATGTCTCCAGAGATTTAGTTAACTTGATCAAGATATTTTTTATTTTGAAGAAGCTTTTTGGAAGTTTTATTGTTGGGTTGAATGAAGCAGTATTTGTATTGTATGATCTGAAATTTGCTTTGAGATTAGTTTCAAATGTTATGGTTTCAGTTGTAAGATATAAATGATATTTAGACACAAACATTGCTGTTTTAATTCTCATCATCAATTTATTTCACAATCAATATTTCACTTTCCTTCATAACACTCACAAAGAACTGATTGAACTATCCTGAGTCTCAAATTTCAGTCATTCTTATTTACAAAGCAATATTTTAACCCTTTGCTGACTTCTCTGCCTGTATCAGTATTATCACTTTAGCCTGTTACAAGGGCACTGCAAAGTCAAATTCAATTATCAATAAAACAATGGAAAATATGACACTTGCATTGTCTGGAAAGTATGACATTTGCATGCTCAATTAAACAAAAGGATATTTTTTAAAAGACCATTTGGAACAAAAAATTTGCACTGAAAATCTCATCCAAGATCATGATTAGGAGTTGAGAGCTGCCATACTTTCCAGACTGAAATCCTGGCCAGAAGTGATTGAAACTATAAGTACTTCCGGGTCATCTTGATATATATATCTAGAAATAAATAATTTCAGAAGCAATATCTCCATCCCCCCTAATTCAGTGTTGGTGCATATATAATCATGTTAAGAACCACCAACATTGAAATAGGGGAAGGGGGTCTGAAGGAAAAATAAACTATTTTTCGGTAACTGTCTCATAGTTTTGTCCAGGATTGTGGATCAAACTTGATTGTGGATTCTCTGGATTTTTTTTATCTCGTTCTGCAGAAAATACTAGGGATATGTCTGTTATTCGTGCAAGAAAAGTTAAAAATAATTCGTGTTAGAAAAATGTTCTGGATTTTCTCTGATTTCATTTCTTTGATTTACGAAAAAGGTGTCAGAAAATAAACGTGTCCTCTTGCCCAAGATATGTTGTTGTTGCTGTTATGGCAACTTCTAAATAACAAATAACAACAGCAATGGCGTCTTCTTGGGCTGCAATGGCGCACTACAACCTTTTGGCAATTATTGTTATGTTATTGGTGTGGAACGACGATCTTGTTCAGTGCGAGGTATTTAATTTAATTTAGATAAAATCTTGCTGTAAATCTTATGATTTTAGTTAATCGTATGAAAAAGAACCTCTCTTCTTAGTCTTTCAATACGTACGAATATGGGGATTTTGAAACCACCAAATCAAACCAAACACAAGACGGAAAAGTGTTCAAACGAAAAAAAACAATAAATTTAGTTGAAAAATCAATCATGATATTTATATGATACTTAAAACAACAAATGATGATTAGAAAGAGATAGAGAGAGAAAGAGATTTTATATGACTATTTGTTAAGAATAATGATGCATATGTATCTATCATCAAATCGTACATTTAACGATTAATCAATTACAATTAAGAATTATGAGTGTAATGGTGTACCTATCATACATTCTTATTTACTTAAAAAAAATTTGAAGCTAACAGGTCAAAATCCTACTAAAAGAGCAAAGAGTAGGAAATTTTAATTTGTCTGAGCGGATTTGTCTGTGTAAAAGTCTTTTAAAGCAATGAAAGTTCCCTTCATTATTGTATTAATAATACAAATGACTTACAGTTTAAATTTTAAAGAAAATTGTTATCTTTCTGACATCATATTGTTATTGATGTACACGTTTTTTACAAGAAACCTGGCTCAGGCATTACTTAAGTCATTCTTAATTTTGGGTCATTATATTTTAAACCAAATTTTACCAGTAAAAATCTCTTAAAGTTTCTTTTTTGTATACTCATTTTTTGATAAGAAACTGATGTATACATAACGTAAAATTTATTTATTTTTAGAGCTTGTCATCTGAATTTGAAATATTGCTGAAATTAAATAAAACAAAAGACGTGAACCCATCAGAAGCTGTGGAATTAAATTTTACTTTGAACAAAATCAATGATAGTTTAATATTTTCTAACATGCTGCTGGCTGTCAAATTCCCAAACTCAGAATTTCAGATCTTGAATGCAGAAGTTATTGAATACAGCAATGAAACAGACAGGTACATTTATTTATCCAGGTATCAGTATCACATCAGCCAGAATTGAAGATTTGTTGTCTGCATCAATGCAGGCCTGGCCTTCTTAGGCAGGCGATTGCCCGCACGCGCCTCCACGCTCTCCTCAAATTCCCCAGGCGAGCTATCACCGCTCCCCTCAATATAACATAGGAAGAGAACCGCCCGCCTTCCGTTTTCTTTACTCATCATCTTAATTCTACCCACAAGAAACTGTTAGGAAATTAATCCTCTTAACCCCTTTCACCTTTTTAAACACTCGCGCAAACCAAACCACGGGAGCTTTTGATCGCTCGTGCAAAACGGTAAATCGTGTCGGATGTCGCTCTGTAATTTTAGAAGAAAATGATTAGTCCCGTTGTCAAAATGTATGAAAGTTTCGTCAACAAGCGCATCTCAAAAGGAGCTGAAACGAATCTCGTTCCTTCGTTAGTTTCTCAGTTTGCTC
>JAYJMH010067624.1:0-11483 GCA_036873815.1 Phacellophora camtschatica | reverse complement strand
TTTAACTTCTCTTGTCCATGACTTTACGTCACATATCGAAAGTGAGGCTGGACTGGGGTCAGGTTTTTAGCTGAAATGTTTTTCGAATATAAACCCCCATAACTCCGAAACCAAATGTTTCCTGGTTAAAATAATTCGGTGGTTTGTCATTCAGATATAAAGGGTTAAGAAAATATCATAATAAAAATTATTTAATTTCCACAAAAATTATTAAATGTAACAAAATCATTCTGAGAATTATTTACATTAAAAAACAATGTGCCACATATATTGACTCAAGTGACAATTCATCTTTAAAATAAGAACATACTCCATGCTGAGTGTTGAAGGGTTAGGTTCTTCATTACTGTGTTTTACTTTGGGTTATGTTAAAGTACGAATATAAACAGCAAAATAAAGTTCAATACACTCCTTTCTTGAAATAAGAAAACTTGGATCTGTTTCTAACTAAATTTTCCATAATATTTATTGACCACCCAGAAATATTGCTTTTTGTTTAGATAAAACTACAATAAGTTGCCTCATAAACAAGGACACGGATAAAATTTGTGTTCCCCCTTCATGCGTTTTGTGTCTGAGCAGGATTTCATATCTAATAATTTGAGTTGAAAACCTTGCTTCAGCAAGCCTATGGGAGTGTTACAGATTTATATAGTTTGCTTTTAAACATTTACGGAGAAAGGTACAATTATGAGATACAATTAGATACAATTATGATTAACAGATATGAGGCTTGTTATAATTAGCATACAAATGCAGAATTTTCAAAATAATGTAAATTGAAATAGCCTATGGTCATATTACCAGCATCTGAACGTAACGGGAGAATGACCATAATGAGCAATAAATATTTTCAGTCTGATTATCGATTCTGTGCTTCCACAACTGATTGGTGCTGCTTTGATCCAAGTCGTTTCATTAGAGTTATAAATTATGCTATTCGTATAAAATCTCCAACTCATCTGTTGGATGCTTTGTGTCCGTTCTTTTCAGTCTATCTATGGAATAAATAATTATGTGTACAGATGTTTGCAATTAGCAACAATGTATATACAGGTCATGAAAGATGTTTTCGCAAAATGTTCTTATTGTTGTACATTCTTTCATTGATTAATGTTTTTTTTTGTAACCATGAAAGCGAGATTTATTTGCAATCCCACACATTCTGTTGGGAGAACGTACATAGCGTTAAAATATTACAATGTTCTTGTTCGCTCATTACCAAATTGAATGCCAAATAGGTAGTTTTTACGAAACAGTGCCTCTTTCAATTATATTTTTTGTCTCATTTTGAGTTCGTTTAGGGTAATTTTCATCATGCCCTACCTTTGTGGTAGATAATGGTACTCTCTCCGCCACTGTGAAAAAGTGCACAGCCCATAGAATATCCATGCTTTAAACTCACATAACCCCATCTTAAATATAATACCTGAACATCACATGACACAAGTTTGGAAATCATTCCCATTCGTTGAAAGACTTTCTCATCAATGCCAGATACAGTTACTGGCTCTGGCGTTCATACATTGCGATGACCTCGGGTGTCCCCCAAAATGTACATTTTGAAACTGTGCTTTTTCTCACCATGTTACTGCATTGATAATGGTAGATAAGTATCTTGGATCTACAATGAGAATGCATAGCTATTATCAAAAGGTAATGAACTATTCCCTTAACTTAAAGGCAGTCTGCCCCGCTGCTTATTGGGTTTTCGTCAGTGAATTTCTGTTACCACTGAAATAATTCAAGCATGGAAAATTTCAGGATTGAAATTCAGGTCCGATGATGTGCAAAGGCGAGTTGTGGCAGCCATTTGCAATTTTTACAGGTAATGTAATAATCACCAATAATCAAACATGTAACATATTATATGATTGCGACTCATGCAGAAAAAGGAAACAAAGGAAAAGGATCCATGGGGAAGAAAAGAAAAGATGCAGCTTCGAAGACCAGTTTCTGAAAAATTCCTCTACACACTTCAACATTTGAGGTTTAGCGGAACCTCAGAATGGAGTCAGGATTTAGTACTGACAACGACTTGGCATTGGCGTTGATGGAGTCAAATAGAAGACAATTGTAAAATTTGGTCTGTAAATCTTAGCAACAATAGTTATTACAAAATGAAAACTCTTTGCATAATTATTTTTTAGAAAGTATGTTGGTGTACTTCTTTTACTAGTGGTTAATAAGTAGGCTGTGTGTGATGGTAGCTAAGCAAGCCTGGGCCGTATCTGAGAATAGGTTATCCTTTTTTTGTTCACAGAGAATTTGCTTCACCACAAAGACAAAAACAAACATCAAAACTGATGTCTACTCCCTTCCCAAAGGACCATAGTAGAAGACAACAAGAACACAGAGATGATAATAGTGTTGACGCCAAAAGAGGATTAATACCATCAATAAACATCAGCTCTGCTAACTCAGAGGAAGAGAGGTGCCTATATATAAAACTCTATATGTTTATATTTTTGTTTGCAACCCCTAAACAGGATGACATTTCCAGTACCACAAGGCCCAGGCGGCTGCATTCAGTTGTTCCCACTTTTTGAATTATGTTGTAATTTCTGTAATTTGGCTTAAAGACCCAGAGGCAGTGGTGGGAAGTTAGTACTTTTTAATTTTGGAGAATTTCTAGGAGAATTTCCCTGGCAAATAAAGCCAATCTTAACCATAAATTGATTACATGTGGGGTAATAAAGTAAAATTGTATGCCAAAATGGTCATTATGTAAAATAGAAATGTCACAACAACTTTTTATCGAAGTTTTGGTCTGGAAGTTGATGGTACAAACCTTTTTGACACTACTGTACATGCCCATGATTATTACACCATATAACATTTTTAAAATTCTATTTTCAGTCCAGAGAAATCAAACAACAAAATGCTTTAAGTATCAGTGGTGTTTGAACGTGAAGAGGATGACATCACCATAGGTTCAATCAATGAAAATGTGAAGGAAGAAAAATATGAATGGTGTAGTGATGATAAAATTTCTGATGACAATGATGATAACATAGCAGATATGACTATCATGGAATTGAATGCTTTAACTAAATATCTAAAAATTAGAGCAGATTATCATTTCAGGCATTCACTAATGTCTGTAACTGAGGAAACAGAGGAGTTAATCCTTTCTGAGTCTCTGCATGATGAAGATGATAAGTCTGAGAGCATAAATACAACATTTCTAAAAAAGAAGGAAGAGCAAATAATTATTGATGACTTGAGCATGGAGTGGGAGCCAACAGAAGATCACACTATTTGGAAATATGTATGCGAAAATTTCATTGATGGCCAAATTTCTCAATCTTAAAATACCATCAGAAATCACTTTCTATCGCAAAACTATGGAAATCAAAGGCCCTGTTAACAGATGATCATAACCATATATCTGCTATGATGAGTGAGTTAAATTCTTTACCTGTCTGAATTTCCTCCAGTGCCATTTTTCTTAGTCGGGTACATCTTATTAAATTGTTCAAGTTATAGTGTTTTTGCCTTTCAAATCAACAAGCAAAGGAAAGAAAACAAATGTATGCTTGAATTAATCCATGAAGCAACATTTGAATTCTGCATTTGCGCCCATTTGTTCACAAGAATTCTTCATGATTTATATATTTTGCTTTCTTAATGATTTATATTCATGTCACATGATGAATTTTTCAACTGCTTCTTGTTTTTCAGCAAAAGATGAAAAGTACAAGAACTTGCAGTTTCAGAAAGATGTTTGGGGCAAGTCATCTATGTTGACAAAAATACTTTTACAGCTACAAATCGGCACATTCATAAAAATTGTATTATCCTTCTAAAATACATTTAGTTTGCCAGGGAAACATTGGATGCTTTGTTTGGTTTTATTGCCAGAAAGTTTCTTTTAAATAGGCTGCAAAGCAGAAGGGCAATAAAAAAATTATCAGTTGGATTCCAACAATAAGAAACCATTTTTGGCATTGCTCCTTTATCAGTCATGGAAATGTAGAAAAAACTAAAGGTAAATTTTGTTATTATTTTTAAATTCTATATTTATCTTATCCCAGGATTATTTTACCCATGTAGACCCTAATAATAAATAAATATTTTAATCCACAATTATATAAAATTTAAGGATGGCTTGCAAAGCCGATACAAAATACACGAGCTCTAGACTTGTCTATGAAGCTCTGCTTGTATTTCAGGTGGAATGTCACTCGATGCTTTACGGTTTTTCAGTTTTGCTAAACTACTGACAACTTCGTCTCTTGATGGAGTTTCGTTTTTGAACAGGTATTGGCAAGAAAGTTCCTGTTGATCTTTTACAAAATCCGGAATTTCGGTTGATAGTTCGATAGGTATTTGGTCTGATTGAGGTATTGGTGGATTGAAATGTTTGGTAAAGTGGTCGATCAGTTTCTCTGGTGATTTTTGAAGGTTGTAGTCTGTGAGTTAGCTTTCGCGACCTTGGTTTTTGGTGTCCTGAGGGTGGTTACCAGAAGTTTGTGGTCACTGTTGAAATCAAAACTTGTTTTGACTCAACAGTCGGAGATGTACTGACGCAGCCAGTCACAACATAAAAGATGATCAAGTGTTTTCCTAGTACCGTGGAGTACTATTTTCCTAGTACCCAACTTATGTATTTATCAGGTACTTTAATGTTTTATGCTCACATACTAGGATACATGGTTGAATGTACTGAAGCACCTGTGCAACTGCCATTTTGACTGCAACCATGGGGGTTCAGAGACACTGGAATGGACTGTCTGGTTTTCACCTTGCGATCCTGACTTTGGAGTGATAAATGAAATTGTTCTTGACAAAAGATGGTTGAACAGCTTGAAATTTTATGCACAATTTAAGTATATTCATTATTTAAACACAAAAGTCTTAAAAAATCAAATTACTTTCCTTTCATTCTGTTACAGAAATCTTCATTTCTAAAACCCTCATTTGTCCTTTGTGTACTTTCGAAAAAGAAATTGACATTTACTGTGACCACTCCAACATGATGAAAACAGCAGCTACTACTGTATTAGTAAAAGTGGACTTTTATTTTTGAAAAACTAAAAAGCAAACTTTAAAAAACTGCATACTTCTGTTATGATATTCTATTTATATACCTAGACATATTGGATAAATAGAAGTATATCACAATCATCTTCTCGTGTATGCTTCAAAACGGATATTTTCTAAGTAAGTCATATTTTTTACACTGAATGTCTTGAGCAATTTAAGCTGATCTGACAAAGGGACTGACCTGCCAAAATGACATTCCAAGCATAATGGTTGATTTAAAGTATTATGGTAATTTTTTTGCTTAATTATTAGGTACCCATCATACAAAGCCCGTAAACATTTGGCTACTATAGACCACAATAACCATGCGGTATTACCACAAGCAAAAAATGAATTTGGCGTTCACATGTATTCACGTCATTGGAGTAAAAAAAGCTGGTAGATGGATACCCACTGTGATTAAAGAGCCAAAGGATTTTGCATACATACCAATGATGCTTGCATTGATCCTCAACAGCTGTAGGCATGATAAGGATTAAGTTGAAAGAGCAATCACTCTGTCTTCCAATGACCCCAGGATAAGAGCTGCAACTATTGCCGAATTACCTCAAAAGCCCACTAAAGTTGTTGTGGATGAGAAAATGTCTTGTTTTCGAAGGTAAACAGTTTCATGTACATACATAGATGATATCATTTCCTATAGAAAATAAAGCTGTAAACAAATAAATTGTTATGTTTTATCGTCACATTAATGGTCTTTGTAACCAGTATATTGATTGTCAGGAGACGGAACTTTTTTCTTATGCTCCAGACACAGCAAGAAGGAATGATTACCCGATTTCCTGCTCCTAACGGGCCATGTTGCCACATTACATATTGTCAGCTTGCAGTGTGTCTCATGTTCTTGCTGTCCCGATGAGGTATGTCAACCCGTATATCACAATGGCAATTTATAGCCACCTCAAGGACTTTCCCATTGAGACAAATCTCATAAAGTGTGTGATCTGAGGTTACACAGTTACGTCGCTTACAGCGTCTTCTTTCTTTTTGGGTTGGCATTTCATAGCATTTAGTGAGTTTACAGCAAGGTGGAATTGGTCTGACCATTTCAACACTAACATTTGAAGGGCTGGGTCTTCCTTGGTTTATAATGTCAAAGAGAAGACTTTTCCTGTCCTCAAACACTTTTGATACAATTTCAAGAAGCTTTTCATGTGCTAAGCTTTTCAGTGTGGCCTGTTGGTGTAAAAATAAAAGGTTAACAAATATTTAGATGATATATGTAAAGCAACTGTGCACTTTTTTAAAACTGCCCATTTAAATATAGACATACTATCTCATGTCTTGACACTAATACCAGTGACTGAAGGAATTGAAAGATGAAGGATATTTTCCAAAATTCTTGCATGGACAACCTTCATTTAAATTTTGTACTTAAATTTTTAAATAATCAGTAATAAATTAAATCTCTCAAAGTCAGATTTGGCACCAACTAGTTAGTTTTGAAGAGAGTTTATAATCTTCATTATGTTGATTTTATGAGGATAAAAATTTTAAAATGGTGCTCTAAGTGATTTCATTGAGTAATAAAATTATAAAAATTATTTTGACTTTTACTCTACCTGAAAATCATTACTATACCTGGTAATTGAGTCATTTTTACAACCCAAATTGGAAGTAAGACTGCGACCCAAACATAGGCATGATTCATGACTCGCTAAGTGATTTTATGCCTGCCAATTGAAGTATTTCTTGCCTGCCAATTTTGCAAAAAGCGATGCGTAGTGCACAAATTAGGACATGCCTTAAGAAATCGCAACGCCCTACAGCCATTTCGCAACCTTTGTTGGGACACCCAACCATCATTTCTGGGCAAGAGTTGAGGTTTCTGTTGATCGACCCCAACAGTCAGTGTGAAGCTGCATTTACTGCATCTGGCACCCACATTTTCTTTAGGCATTTTGATGGTAAAATTTCGTATTCTTCTTGTACCATCCAATGGTTTTCCCCAGACTGGACAGTGGCTCAATGTTTTCAATGAAGAAATTACGTCCTGACATATTTTGCATAAAGTGTGGCCACTGATGTGATGTAAGAGATGTTACAAAGGAGAAGCTCTCTTCGGACTGACCGATATGGCAGAAGGTTGTGAGTGACTTGACTAAATAAATTGAATGTTCTGTTATGTTATTATCCACATGTTGTGTTAAACCTTACCTGTGTTGCTTCCCTGAGTCTTTGTCTCCTACAGCGCTGGCCAGGCACAGCAGCCACAACCCTCCATCATTTGATTCAAGGTAATATTAAGCCTGAAATATAATTAAGAACAAGGGGAGAAAAATTAGAGGATGTTTTCATGACAGATAATTTGTTAGATTGCTTAACATTTTTTATCTCTATGCTATTTATCAATATTTTACCCAAAGATATAAGATTTATAAATGTTTTAAGCAAAGATATATTTTTGTAAGAAAAAACGTTTCCAACCCCGAAATATATTATAAAAGTTCCAGACCCAAAAATATATGAAAAGGGGGCTCTGAAAAAGGGGCCCTTGGCAAATACAACAAAAAAGGCTTTGTCAATTGCATTCAACAATGAATTAAATCTTAATGAATTGAATTGAATTGAATTACCTTAAAGTACTAAAAAAGTCACATATCATACCAGGCAGTTCAATGAAGGATTATAGTCGCCAAATACTACCCTTCCTTCCTTGTTATTCAAGATATAGAATAAATGTAGAAAAGCTTTGCAGGCAATCACAGTGAAATCTTCGACTGTCTGTGAAACCAAGAATCTGTAATATTAACAAGCATTTCCTCGGGGTGTCTACCTTTGAATCTATAAAGCCAGGAATCTGCGAAACCATTAGTCTGTAAAAAAAAGGAATGTCGTAGATAATGGTGTGTTGTAATATTTATTATTTATACAGAAGGTTCATCATATTTCCAAACTTTTTGAGGAATTTTTGTGTTCATATCTATGCAAGTAATGTGATCAGGCTCTGCACCATAAAATAGGCATCTATACAATCCAAGTAAAGTTAGACTCATGTTAGGCAAAATTTTGAAAATAGCTACATATGTAGTTTCTGGGTGGGCAACTGAAAATGTAACAGCACGATCAACTGCTTTGTAGTCTCCATTGCACCATTGTCTCCTGCTTAAAGCAGTGTTACCAGCACGATATGAGCATTAACTAATTTGTTTTCTGGAAACAAATTGGCTTAAATGGAAGTAAGTCACATGGCCTCTGTGTCTTTTTGTGTGTTATTTTTTCGAGAAAGAAGTGCTTAAAAATTTGAGATGACTACTTTCCGTGCCTTGGCTAGAGAATTGGAGGAAAGGCTAAATGCATCGTCAGATGAAGAGGATGAAGATAGGAGAGGTGACTCGGATGTGGTAAGAAGGGATGATAACGAGATTATCAATGGTAATCATCATGACGCCCAGGAGGCTATAAATGTCGACCAAGTCGCCGGAAGAGGTACAAGAGACATTATTTTTTTGAACGAGGAGGATAGGGACACAATGTTCAATAGTGTAAGACAGGGGAGAAGAGGTGAAGCTCCAAGAGGGGTGGCAAGGATGACAAGCCAGAGAGATCACAGACTGTGGAGCCTGCAGACTGCAGACCACGGAGCCAGCCATACCGAGTGGGTGGGCTAAACTCCTCAAATTTAAAGGAGAATTCTTTATTTTTTCATTGTTATTGCATAATTTTCGATTCAAAGAGGTCTAAATGTTGGTTTTAGCCAACCCAATTTTGAAACGCTACCCGGTCCAGTACACATTTTTTATTAGAAAGTTTTTATAAGAAACTCAATGATGAAGCATTCTATCATATGCAAAGAATCCTTGCAATTGTAGTCTTTCAGATTGAAAGGCTGCCACTGATAGAAAGGTTAACGTTTGGTAACTTTAGCTTTTCGATTCGGTAAAGGATGAATTTTTATCATATCTTTTTATTATTAAGAATAGTATATTTAATTTTCAAAACCACAATTTCGTCACTAATATATTTATTCCTTTTTTAAATCTTAACGCAGATAATTAAAAAGTAAAGTAACTAGTAAAGTAGGCCGACCGCTAGGTCGAAGGCAACTTGAAGGCTCTTTTTTCAGTTGTTGCTACCCATAACGGGTAGGGGAGGGCGCCACTCCTTTCCCTGTTTTGATAACCACTTACCCCCAGCTGAGCTGGTACTCATTCACTGACCTCGAAAGGATGGACAGCTGAGTTGGCTGTGAGGTGAGCTAGTCCAGCCAAACACTCAAGTTGCCCATCCGGGTGTTGACCCAACTCAGCCATGCTTATCTTCGGCCATCTGAGGGGAACCGTGTTAAGCCACTTGGCTACTCATCTCCCAGTCTGTTAGTTATTAGTAAAAATGTAAAAATTACTTAGCTGTAAATTTGTTAAAAAGGATTGAAAAACTTGTTCAAAATTAACATTTTCTTCTTCTGGACAATGGAAAATATTCTTTGTTTGAATACGCCTTACACAATATGACCTTGGGAGATAAATTGAACTAAACCAATCACCCATTTCCTGCTTTTATAAAATAATAATGCATATTTTCTTTGTAATTGCAATGACTGCGAAGAAGGAACATTTTCGATTTCGAATAAGCTTTTAAAAACTTTTTTGACGAATTGATGAGCTATACAAGTGTTTATAGAACTAAAATGGAACGCCTAACCCGAATTCCCAGTTAACTCGAACTTGTATATCACTAGAGTTAGCTTTTAGTACTGATTTAGCTTAAGTTATATTGAGAATCGCTATCTTTAACAAGTTTTAATTTACTTTAAGAGTTCGAACTTGCTTAATTGTGTTGATTTAGGTTTGGTTGTCTCGAAAATCGCTATCTTTTACAAGTTTTAATTTATTTTGAGAGTTCGAACTTGCTTAATTGTGTTGATTTAGCTTTGGTTGTCTCGAAAATCGCTATCTTTAACAAGTTTTAATTTATTTTGAGAGTTCAAATTTGCTTAATTGTGTAGATTTAGCCTTGGTTAGCTCAAAAATTGCTATCTTTAACAAGTTCTAATTTAATTTGAGAGTTCGAACTTGCTTAATTGTGTTGTTTTAGCTTTGGTTGTCTCGAAAGTCGCTATCTATAACAAGTTTTAATTTATTTTGAGAGTTCGAACTTGCTTAATTGTGTTGATTTAGCCTTGGTTATCTCGAAAGTCCCTATCTTTAACAAGTTTTAATTTAATTTGAGAGTTCGAACTTGCTTAATTGTGTTGATTTAGCTTCGGTTGTCTCGAAAATCGCTATCTTTATAATTATAAGATATCTATTATTGAAGGTGTCATAAATTCTCTTATAAATAAGGAAATAATTAATAACCGAGTAATGAAAAGGACTTTGAAAATATTCTTTATTTCTGAAGTAGAATTTTAAATAACCTCTCCGTTCCTTGCTGTTACTTACTGTTAATATTCTAAGTTTCTTACTGACAATTGTTGCTTTTGGGAAGATTGATCGTTTTACTCCATTTTTGTATGTTCCCTTACCGTCTGGAACCTCTACAAGGCCCTCCATTTCAATGCAAAAGTACCATAAATGATCGTTATTATTTCATTATTTATCTAGGATGCTTAGGAAAGTCACTGATTCATATCTGGTTTGGCCAATTTCAGCCCAATCAGGAGAATTGGATAAATGTGATCAAAGTTATAACATATGTTAAAAAGAACAGTACTTTATGAATTTAGACACATATATTATAGATAATAGATTTGGCATGTGACCCACAGAAAGGTTTACGTTTTTATTCCCAATAGCTGCAGGGACCCCCAATTGTCACAAGAAAAATGATATCTGCTCCTAAGCCAAGAACAAACTTCATATTTATCATAGGTTCACGTATTCAAAACTCAAGATGGCTACCTTGTTAGAACATTGTTGCTTTATTAAATTGCTTTTCTTGTACATTTCTAAATTGCCTCATTAATAAGATTCATAATTCTGACGAATAATAAATAGCAGCAAAATGTGTAAAATAAAAGATATCTAAGTTAATGTTTACACTATCAAACAACGTTAAAATAACATCAATTAACAAATTCGACTTTATTTATTTGAGCTATTGAAAAAGGAAACTTCAGTGCATGAAAAATTAAATAATGGGGCTTGCATTGGAAGTGAAAATGCAACCTTAAAAAACGATGAACCGTGAGAATGGCACTGTTATTATGCAAAAATCCAAAATATAAATATCCCGGGTGAGTCAGAAAAAACGTTAAACTTTTGTTGATTTGTAAATGTGTGAAAAAACATCCGAATTATGTTGAGTGATTGTTAGTTTTCTACCATATTTTCCTGCTATTTATAATTCGTCAGAATTATAAATCTTATTAATAAGGCAATTTACAAATGTGGTGAATTTTATTTCATGAACATTAGTCATTTCTTCCTGTAGCAACAAGCGATTTTGCTCAGAAGGCTTCATCAAAGCTTTCCCGAAATTTGAATGAAACT
>JAYJMH010067613.1:0-11484 GCA_036873815.1 Phacellophora camtschatica | reverse complement strand
AAGCATTATAAATACATATCAGAGTACTTGATGGAAGGAGATTTCTAATTTTGACAATGATGCCACAAGTTCTTGCTAATTTTTTTGAACGTACTAAGATGATGCTTCCAACTGCGATAACGACTCAATTTTCAGAAGTATTGCAACTAAGAAAGTTCCCAAAAATATCATAAATTCATTTGAGTACAGGATCGGAGTTCAGAATATCGACAAGTTTCATTCGCCTTGGCTGTTCTATTGAAATCGTTCGACAACATTCATTGCTTTTATCTCCATTTCACGGTGCACATGTAACATGGCAAGACCATTCATTCTATTTTGCCCTATTGTGTTCCTTAAGTACGTCTTTAAACGACGAAGAACAGATATTGATCTCTCACAAGAACACGAAGTCACAGGAATGGTTGCCGCAATTTGCAATGCGGTGAAGATATTTGGGAACAGCAATTTGTCAATACATGGAAGAAGAAGTTCCAAAGTTGTTGGAACATTTCCTTGAAACAACTTCCAATAATTTTCCCATGATTTTAACTCCAAACACAAAAACTTTGGCAAGAAATCGTGAAAATTTCTTCATCCAGCCACTATCAGACAATGCCGTGGATGGCTTTGCATAGAACGCATTAAGCAAATCAACATTTCTTTGTGAAAAGCGAGTTTGCATCTGGTTACAAAGATGGTCTAAAAATGGAATTGTTATTACGCGGCGGTATTATTCAGAAGGGGGGGTATCAGATTGAGTATTAGCACGATTAATTTGGACTCTTGCTACTCTTGGTGTAGATGGAACAGTTCGAACACTATCAGCAAGCTTGGTGGCCTCCTCTTACCATTCCTTGTGTGATTCAAGGCATCTCATTGCGCATTCATTGCAACATTGAGAATATAAATGTTACTTTTTCGACAGAAGCAATTATGTCAATGGTTGGTGACTGATGTTGTTTTGTTAATGGTCGTGTGACCTCTAACAAACGAGACACTACAACAAGACAAACAATAAATTCAAAAGATACTGTCGCGTAAAACAGTCCGTTGGCATCTTTGACAGAATCGTTGCTCCATTTTCTGTCAGAATTGTCCTTTATAGTCTCAAGAGCGTCAACAATAGCAACGAAAACTTCAATAAATACAGCCAAACCGTCAATCCTAGCCACCTAACGAGTACGACACACGTCGATCAAATGCTTTTGATTTGCAGTTGGTAGAAGATCCTGAATTTTCTCTTTCATGATTGCAAATTGCTTTGGATGTACATTAAAAAAGTCACTGACCATTTGAACATGGCCCATCATATTTCGCACTTGTTGAATTGTACAGGCAGATGCAACGCAGAGATTAAGGACATGGGATTTGCAATGGACGTAAATAGCTTTTGGATACTCCTTCTGAATTAAAGTAGATGCTCCACTACATTTACCGGCCATATTGCCAGCACCGTCGTAGCCTTGGCAACGACATAAACCAAGTTGAAGACCTAAGTCCTTAACAACGGTCGTTATCTTGTTGGCAATGTCCTTGCCCGATAGACCCTCGTCGCAATGGAAGAAGCCCAAGAAAGTTTCACGAATCTTTGAAGATTCATCAACAAAGCGAAGAACAATAGCCATTTGTTCCAGCTTACTGACATCTGCAGCCTCGTCTGCGAGAATGGAAAAAAGTTTGCTTTTTTGATTTCAACTATGATTTTTTCAGTTATCATTTTACCACAGATATTTATTATTTCATTTTGCGTGGTCTTTGATCGATAAGTAGAAGATCGAGGTGCGTTTGCAATATGCTCTTGAAACAGAGTGTTATTTCAAAATTTTGCAAGGTAGCCAAGAATTGGCTGGAGGTTACCACAGTTAACTTTGTCATTATCAAAATACTTTGAGTCATCACGATGACCTTTCAAAGCAATATTTTGTCTTCCACAAAGTATGATAGCTTCAATAATGGGTAGTAATTTCTTTCTGTTCAAATCGAATTGAGTGGAAACAATAGAGTCCAGCTGAACATCAATGGACTTATCAAGCACGCATGCACGGAATTGCACTGATTTCATTGTGGCAGTTTGATGGATTTAAGATTTTTTGGCATGCGATTTTAACCTTTCAAGAGCACTGTTCCAGTTAGTAAGAGGTGTTTTAAGAAGATTTGCAAGTGTAGAAGAGGTACTAGCAGAATCAACACAATCTATGCAGAAAGCACCTTCTATAACTTCTGAGTATACCAACCATGGAAACTGGGAGAACCATTGGTATTGCAACTTTCTTCCAGAAGGGTTTTGAGGAAAACAATATGATATTTCTGGCCTCCATCTGTTCCACAACAATGCATACTTTCTGCCAGCAGGAAATGAAAAAAGATTTTTATAAAAATAACCAATGTCATTCTATGGATGATCAGTGACATTTGCTTTTGCAAAATGTGCTGTTTTACTACTTATTTTTTCTGATTCAGAAGTGTCAGGAACAACAGCATCATCATGAAATACTTGAAGTTCAGGAGCAAAAGAAGTAGATGGAAGAGGCTGTACAGTTTTTTCCTCATTTGTCTTTTTGATCAAAATTGTATTAATTTTGACCTGTTTTATTATTGCAGAATTCAGAATAGATGGAATTGTGTTGCTCTTTTTAGCCTTTTCAGGAATTTCATTCAATGGAGAGATTGGCATGACAAATTGAAAATCTACAGCCTTTAAATTGGATTTCTTGCATCTGGAAGCCGCTGCAGTAGATTTTTCTGATTTTCTGATTTTCTTTTGTTTTGGGATGCGAAAGTGGCAAAAAATGGACAAAGTGGTTTTTCCTCTCTGGAATGAAGCTTTTATACAAATATTGTATTGGTGCAGCAGCACAGCGAAAGATGTGTATTTTTTCAATGGAAGAAACATAATTTGTTCTTGGAATTATACATCCGTTAAAACTCAATTCACTTGACCTGAGCTTATCTTCAGCATAATTTTCATCATCTACTATGGGGAAATAATACTCAATTTGCTGTCCAATCACACTTGATAATGCAAGCATACACAGAAAAGAAGAAAAATTGTGGTCAAATACATTTTTTCAGCTTCTTTTAAAATTGCAGAAATTCGATCTCCGACTAAACTTGAGTCAAGTGCTTCAAATGACAAACATTGAAAAAATGCATTATTCTTATTAATAATAGCCTTTTTCATGGAAAGGTTTTCAATGTAAGGATGGCAAGAGTAGTAGTCAACATTCAAATACAACTCTATGCTCGTAAGAATTCCCAGGCAAGTTGAAAGAGACTCATCTCCAATCAAAGAAAGAGAGCATGCATTATATAAACAATTTCCATATGCAGTAGCCATATGAAAAATATGATTGTTTATGTGTAATAGTGGAGCTTACAGATCTAAAGATACTGTTATAAGGCACTATACTACTGCAGAAATATGTCTGGTTCCAAAGCAATATAAATATAGAGCAGTGTGGCCCCAAATTGAACATTGCTGTGAAAAGAAACACAATTTTTACTATCAGTTGATTATCTTCACTTTTTGGAAATATTAAATCTTAAATAGAGTGTATTAACATACAGCTCTCAAGACAATTATCAAAAATGCAAACGTATTTCATTTCAGGGTGATGTTCCATTCAGGAAACAATTATATATAATGATAATAAGACAGAACTGAAAATCAGTGACAAGAAGTAAAGCAGGTTTTCTGTGACTAATTTCAATTCCATGTTTTGTAGACTAAGATTTTTTGTTACAATACTGTTATGTTTTGCTATAAAAAATACAGTCTGAAGACTAGCAGTCTTAACAAGATTTGTTGCATGCATGCAGGCAATGTTAAAATTGTTGAGGTACCTGTGTGTGCGTACTACTCTTACTTTCTCCATTGTTTTCATAATTCAGAACAATATAAATCATTCAAATTCAGTGCAATCATTTGTTTAGTATCATGTGTGGAGATATGAATTTAACATTTGGCATTCAGGCTTATAAGCAACAAAAAGCAACTTCATTGCCAAATTCAAATCAAGAACCAGTTGTTAAAAGACCTTCAAACAATTTTGAAAACATTTCAATATTTAATTTGTCATATGAAAGGTAAGCATTCTCAACATTTCCTTGATAGCAGTGTTTTTATCTATCTTCAGCTGAAATTGTTTATGTTGTTTAATAGTTATCAAGAAACTCTCTCTCTTATTCTTACATTTTTATTCATTGAGAAATGACTTTATAAATATGTAGACTAATGGTCTTGAAATTCCTGAATATGTTGACTCCACAATGCTTGTCTGATCTTTTTACAAAAATTCCCAAATTCCTCTCTCATAACCTCTGCAATCAGCCTCTGATTTGAGGTTACCAATGAAAAAACTGCAAGTGGGTAAAAAGAGTTTTTCTTTCAGAGCATCAAAGTAGTGGAAGAGCCACTGAAAGGTTTCTATAAATTGTTTTGATAATTTTCAGATGTATTTTTTGTAAAATTAGTTTCAGTTTTGTTTAATGGGAGTGCCCCTTGAAAATCAGTGCTTGCACTGATGAAGGGCAACAACCCTCCCCACATATAGTCATAGATCATAAAATGAAATGAAAAAATCATTCATAGTCCATATTCAAACTTATTATATTTATGCATTTAATAAATACATTAAAAACTGTGTAAATTAAAAAAATCATATGACAGAAAATGAAAGAAACCAAGTAAATCTGGAGGAGCTGTTTACCGAAGGGGGCGACAATCCCCGGCTCTGTGTTTTTGGTTTTTCGGAAATTGCAAGGTAGCAAAATCGCAGACACGGCGACCACTTGCAGACACAATCTTCCTTTTATCACTCAAAATTTTCTCCGCTTCATTTTGAAACGGTCTTTTCTTTCTCGTCCAGAAATCTATCTGCCAAAATATTCTGCAGTTCCTTACGCTGATCTCTGGTCAACATTTCGAAAGACGCAGCACGGCACTGCACAGTCACTTAGGCCATACTTCACAGCGAGTAAATTTCCCGCGAAAATTGAAGGGGAGAAACACGGAATATGATTGGTCCTCCCGCCAAGATCAAGCACCAGTCAGAACGACAACTGATTGGTCTACCTTCACAATTTTAAATTTGAATGGTGCTCCCGCCAAGCAAGCACGGCTTTAAATCAAAAGCTGATTGATTTTTTTAAATGTGAGTGGTGCTCCGGCCAAAATCTAAATTTCAAGAGAGTCAGTTGATTAATTTACGGACTAGAAGCCCTGGAAAGCAGAGAGTCATGGCAAAAGTACAAGAAAGCGCAAAATGTTGTTGGAGTTCGAGGGTTCAAGAGTATGCTTGCATAATACGACGATTGTAGTAAATCTGTTTGAAAAGGAGGCCCAAAATGTCACATAGGTGCACAGGGGGCGAAAAGAAGTGGCTCTTACAGGGCTTACTATCAATGTATAATTTGGTAGAAGAAAATAACGAAAAATTAATTTTAGTCTTTTTAAATTCTCAGTTCGACCTTTTCCACATAATGAAAAACGTACGAGAATCTGACTGGTGTTCAAGCACCGCCAGCACCAGTCTAAATCCGCGCCTGGGTTTGGAATCTCTAATGCTGTATGAGAATGGATATCTCTGTTTGAGAGCTTGGAGACTCATTTGAGGGTCTGTATTGTTCAAAATAATTGGTTATATCAGATCGACACCCTCGACACCCCTGACACCCAGTTTTGGGATCTCTATAGCTGTATGTGAATGGATATCTGTATGTCAATAGATATACATGTTTGAGAGCTTGAAGACTCATTTGAGGGTCTCCAGCTGTATTTGAATGGATATCTGTATGTGAATGGATATATCTGTTTGAGAGCTTGGATACTCATTTGGGTTTCTGTATTGTTCAAAATATTTGGTTATATCGGTTCGACACCCTCGACACACAGTTTAGGAATCTCTATAGCTGTATGTGAATGGATATATATGTTTGAGAGCTTGGAGACTCATTTGGGGGTCTGTATTGTTTAAAATAATTGGTTATCAGGTAATTTGCTATCTTTTATTTCTCCACATTGCAACTTTCGCGCAACTTTGGGTTGTTCTTCTTACAGCCAACCCCCCCCCCCAAACCAATTCCGACTATTGTTTCTTTTATTTTTCTTTTATTTGTTATTTGTTCTTGCAAATATTTTTTTCTTTTGGCAATTTGCCTGTTATCCGATCATTTTTTCTGGTTTATTTATGTTTTTTATGCTTGCAATATCAATTTTGCGTGTGAAAATTTGTTTGTTTCACGTTACCCCCAACCATTTTAGACATGCCTTGTCTTTAGACCCTCCCAAGTAAAGAAAGAGGAAATGCTTACTTTTAGTTGTTAATGCCGTCGCCCTCGTTTATTTGTTCGTTCTCTTCATGTCTCTGTTTGCGCTTTTCATGTTACCCTATGACGATTGTTTCATTTTGTTCTGGTTTATTAATTTTTTTGCCATTAGAAATTAAAATTATTTCGTTGCTGGAAATATGATTCATTTTCTCAAATTTAAAAATTTTGCTTCATTTCCTCAACTTTTACTTGTTTTTGCCCATTTCATTATTATGTGGGTATTCAATTATGGCTTTTCTTGTAACCCCTCCCCCCTCCTCTCCCCTTGACCATTGTTTCTTTGTTTTGTTTATTATTAATGTTTAATTTTTTGATCTCCGGTTTCCCCAACTATTTTGTAGATGCCTTGCCTTTAGATTTATTCGTTCTTGGAAATATTTATTTGAAAAGGAAAGTTGAAGTGTTTGTGAAATTTAGTGTATGCATCATCTGGTGAAAACTTACGCCTCAATTCCAGCGTTTTGTTGGCAATTTGACCAAATTGTGGGATGTTGGCTTTTTCGGCTGACTGGGGTTTTAAGAGAAATAATCGTCATACTACAGATATTAAAAAGGAAATATTTAATACAACATCAGACAATATCCATTTCATTCGTTTCTCGTTTATTTTATTTTTCGTTTTTCAAATATTCTTTCCATATACCCATAATGTAAGAAAAAATGTTACAATCTCGTAGAGCAAAAGTTTTTTCCCTACCCTTCATTTGTCCACATTCCAACTTTCTATAAATTACTTTCCGTAAAATATCTTGGATCCGCAAATTTTTTCTCAAATAATCTATAATCCGAGACTCTCGTTGCAAAAATACGCACGATCAGTGGATCCGCAGTAAATAACTATCACAATAAATCATATATTGTAGTTTAAACCTGCACGAAGTATGTAGTTTGTTTATGTCATGTGAATTCAATGTAAATCCAGCACAATCTCAAGTCTGATTTAGGTGTGAAAATTTGATAATAAAATGGATAAAGTGAATAAAAATTATTTATAAAACTATGAATTAGGTTTATTAAATTTGATAGAAAAATTTCCAAACTTTGCAACAAAGAGTGATGGCACTAGGTCACATTCAGGTGGAAACAAAACATATACGCAAAGTTCTGTTTTTTAAAATAAATATTTTAGCAAAATTTAAATAAAAACTGATGAGAACATACACATAAAGGCCTATAATATAAATTACCCTTAAATGTAAGGAACACTAGAGATACTCATTTCATGCATTCATATATTTTCACCGGAAAATAGCTCAAAATGAGGAAATTGTATAAAATGAGCTATACTTTTTAAAGCTTCATAATTTGCTAACCTTATATAAAAGCAATTAACCGAAATAACTCTGCAAACACCTCAACGTTATTTCGATTTTGGTACTGTTTTCGAAATATTGCCCAAAGTTAGGTGTAGCACAGCAATTCAGAAATGATGTTTGACAGCACACTTTCTAATTTTATGTCAGAGACACGTTGTGGCTGTATTTTTCGAATCTACACCCTACAGTTAATATATGTGCCAAATTTTACTATGGTTTTAGTTGATTTTTTAAGGTTGATAGAAATTCTGTATTGGACAATTATTTTGTTTTATTTGCTGACTAAAACTGTCTCGGGTTTATAACATATGGACGGAATTTTTAATGATTCGCGTCAACTTATACGCAGTAAGAAAATATGTCATGTGTCATAACTCAAAATCCTTCAAAAGTCCCAAAATATCTAGGACGTTGGTCATTAACTGCAATTAATTCTGTTCCAAAAATGCGATCCTTCTGTAGCGTGAAGAACATCCTGTTGCTCAGACTATTTGCTGTCATAGTTGATCGAAGCCAGGACTTTATCTTCCTCTTTGCCCCGAAACACTGTGCTGCCCCGCGCTGCCCTCGCACCACCAGTGGATAAAGGGAAATTTATACGTTTTCACAGAGGCAACAAAAACGAAATTATTATAACGAAATTTTGCTGCCAAAAAGCAAACCAATTTATATCATTTTAATTTGAAAATTTTTCCCTATTTTTGGAAACTAATCGGGCTGTGTCTGGCGCTGCCATTGTTTAAAGCAATTCAAATGAGAGCATTAGGCCTGTAGTCTGAAAAAGGTCTTGAACTTGAAATAGTTGTAATTTGGAAAAGGGATGGGCAGGGCGTTAGTTGCAGGGCGAACAAGATTAATTCGTGCATGGCCAAGGGACTACTTTGATATCAACTTTTATCGGAAACCGAGATACAATTTTCAAAATTTACCAGAAATTGGCCAATTTTGATTTATCTCCTAAGTACCATACTTCTTGCCTTTTAATTATAATTTTAATTACTCCATTTACTCTTTTATGATTAGTTAATAATTATTGATTGTTCATATTTCGTAATTGATTGGCTGATTGATTGATTGACGTTGTATATACCGGATGTGGCGAGGTAAATATTTTTAAATTAATTAGCGAATTTGTTTGCACTTTGCATAATAGCAAACGCTCTAATTTTCTTACCATTTGCCAATTATGTCGCAAAAAATCCGCAAAAGTGGTTGCTGCAGAAACTGTGCAAAAATTCCCAATTTTTAAAAATATTTGGGAAAGTAGAAATGGGATGCCCATCTTTGGTATTTCAAATAATTCTAAGATGGTTAATTATTTATTTACTATAAAAAGCTAAAACTAAAATGTTAAACAGAATTTCATTTTGAAAGTGTGAAATTTTAAAAGTCCCTGGAGGCATTTCCCACGCAGATACCTCGATAGTTATTTGGGTCATTTTTGCTAACTTTCTTATGGATATGAATAATATGGATAAATACATTATCACTTATCATTTCTTTTAATGGAGACTGATATAATTTAACTTTTCATTGCTGATGTTAAAAAATAGAAACAAAACATGGTCAGTATAGAAACAACACATAGTCAATAGAAACAAACATAGTCAATATATAAACAAAACACAGTCATTTTTGAAACAAAACATAGTCAATATAGAAACCAAACATAGCCAATAGAACCAAAAATAGTCAATATGGAAACAAAACATAGTCAATATGGAAACAAAACATGGCAGAGAGAAACAAAACATGGTCAATATAGAAACAAACATAGACAATGTAGAAACAAAACATTGCCAATATAGAAACAAAACATAGCTAATAAAAACAAAACATTGTCAATATAGAAAAAAAAACATAGCCAATAGAAACAAATCATAGTCAATATAGAAACAAGACATGGTCAATAGAAACAAAGATAGTAAATATATAAACAAAACGCAGTTAATATAGAAACAAAACATATTCAATAGAAACAAAACATAGTCAATATAGAAAAAAGCATAGCCAATAGAAGCAAAGACAGTCGATATAGGAGCAAAACGTAAACAATGAAACAAAACATGATCAATAGAAACAAAACAGTCGATTGAAACAAAAAATAGTCAATATGGTAACCGAACAAACTCAATAGAAGCAAAAAATTGTCAATACAGAAACAAAATATAGTCAATAGAAACAAAAACATAGCCAATACACCACTTTAACGAAAATGCGCCATTATGGATTTATTCATATTTTTGCTCAATGAAATTTTTGACTTCAAATTTAGATTCCGCGTACAAAACTTAGTCAATTTATGAATTTTCAAATATCTATCATTAGCTGTTGAATTTTTAAAAGAATTCAAAGTTTGAGAATTTATAAGGGATTTGACCGTGAAAAGCGCTGGGGTGAAATTAATATCTTGAACTTTTGAAAAATTCCCAAAATGGCGGACACTCGTTAAAGTGGTGTATTGAAACAAAACGTAGTCAATAGAAATAAAACAGTCATTAGAAACAAAACATACAGCAGTCAATAGGAAAAACTATGGTCTGGAAGGCCGGAGGGAAAAACTATAAGTCTGATGTTTTGGAATCCCTTGTTATTACTTTCAAAAACTTGATGCGATTTTAGGTGCATTGTTGAATAATTAAATAGATTGAAATTGAAAAGGTAAATTAAATAGATTGAGTTAAAATGGCCTAAATAAACCGATTCGCCAGCTTGTTTGGCAACGGCAAATGTAAAACTCAGGTCATACTGGTCTGCAAAACCCAGGTCAATTCCTTCATTTCAGAATTTGAGGCTCAGGGGTTGAGATTTAAAGACATGTAGCTTCCAGAATTGGATGGTCAATTAAACATTTTCTTTGAGAATAAGCCCTTGTTATTCATCCACGCGATATTTAATTTCCTAAAACCGTGCTTGAAATCCCACACACCGGACGTCATTTATTTCTTTTATGTTCTTAAATATTATGTAGCAATCTTAAATTAGTTTTCTGATTATTAGGAGAGGATTTCCTGCAAACGACGTGCTGCAAAACATTACATTCAACTTCCTTAAACTGTTGTACGCAACTCCAAAAAACGTGCGTTAAGTTTTGGTCTGAATTTTTAAATGATAACTGGAGTTTTATTTTATAGAAATATGGATTGTCATGATGAATATGCATTTTTCAATAGACTCTCGCCAGCTTATTTTTTAGATGTATTCCATCCTGCTAATAAATGCCGCATCACTAGAACATCGAGAGACCATCTGATTTTTCCCTTATGCAAAAGTAATACTGTCCAAAAATCTGTCTTATCTAGGGCCCAAATTATGGAACAATCTACCATCAAATCTAAAATCTGCAAATAGTGCAAATGCTTTCAAACACAAGTAAAAAAACCATTTCATTCAAAGTCTATTTAAAAGAGAAGAAAATGTATGCATAGCATTTTGGCAAAGTTTTACTCTAAATATAAATAAAATTAAATGTTTCATTTATATAAGTTTGGTTTTTTTCATATTTTATGACATATCTCTATGGGGACCATTATGGAATCAAGGTCTTTCGATCTTATAGTGAGTGCTACATCTTGAAGTTGTGATACATCATTTATACATCTTGGTGAAATCAAATTTGCACGTCCGTTTAAGAATTTTCTGTTTTTCTTTGGTATTCCTTTATAATTAGTTCATGTTTCTCAACTTTGCAAATTTTGTACTAGTTTTCTGTGCTGAAAAGTTATGTGTGCAAAACTAAAAAATTTTATTATTCTTCACTTCAAAGTTGGTCTCGTCCCGTTCCGTTTCTGGCTCCGTTCCGTGTTTCGCTCCGTTCCTCTTCGTTCCATGTGGTAAAGCTGCAAACGTGCAAACC
>JAYJMH010067602.1:0-11484 GCA_036873815.1 Phacellophora camtschatica | reverse complement strand
ATCTGCTTCGTTTTCTTGCATCCGCCTCTACCATAGTATCTTTTTACAGTTTTATTCTTACCAGAAATATATATATAAATATATAGATATAATCTTTCAAAATTTCCGCCGCCCATCGACAGCCAATATAAATATTTGAATATTTAAATATCGAACTCATCGTTCGAAAAACGCGGTATTCGCGATCAGTGTTCAAAATCAAATGTAAAAAAACCAATTCGAATCTAGACTTGTTGCCCTAGTCTTGATTCGTTCTGCCAGATCTGATAACCGCAACATATCTGCCAGATCTGATTTTCTCTGATGTCCACTTCTGGTGGAGCGTGCGGAGCATGTCAACTTTCTGGCGGAGCATGCCAGTTTTTTTGCCTTTAAGTTTATCAGACCCACTCTTTGAGCTGAGGAGGGTGGTGGCGTGCAATTAAATTGGGTTTGAACTTTACGATTTTTTAATTTCAGGTCAGCACTGCTAGGAACCTCATGTCAGGGGTGCAACACGTCCGCTGTGAAGCAGCAATACGCAGCATCCTAAGTGCTGTTTGGAACTTATCAGCTCACAGTCCTGATAACAAAGAAGAGATATGCTCAACCCCCGGCTCGCTGAAATTTCTTTGCTTTGCTTTGAATTACCGGAGTCCTTCGCGGAGTCTTATTATCCCTGAGAATTCCGGGGGTATCATGCGGAATATATCATCGCATATTGCTGTGAAACCAGAGTACAGACAGATATTGCGTGAGCATGGCTGCTTGAAGGTGAGATGTTGTTGTTGTTATAAATTTATTTAAATTCGATTTAACACTGTAGCTAACAATATATACACATATACACAGAGTCAACTAATCAAAATCGAATATGTATACGGAAAACAAATTAAATATTTTCATAAATTTTAATTGCACTTGTAAAACTAAGTAAAAACGTTAAATTGAAAATTGTTGTTATTGTTACCATGGCTAGAAATTGTTATTTAGTTGTTACCACCAATCAAATTTTGCCTAAAAATTTCCTACAAGATTGCTGTCTGGAAAATTTCTGCGACCATTGGTCACACGGCCGGGTGCCTTTTCATGCCATTTTTGTTACAACTAACTTCCTAATTAGATCTCAGGTCCTTTTGAAGGCTTTTGAGAAAGTAGCAAACATTCGATCAAGCGTTTGAGATTTCGTTTTTCACCAACCATCCTAGTTCATAGTCGATAAATGACACGATGCATAGCAAATAAAAGCTGCACATTACGTTCCCAGAAAGGCATTTTGAAATGTGCATTTTAAGAATGAATAAATATTTGTCATATATCTAGAGACAGTGTGCGACATTCTCTTGGCAATGATCTAACTTTGCTTTTCTTAATTTTGATTGTTTCGAATAAGATCATAGCATCACGTGTCAACATTCTATCGAATTTCGTATGAAATTCAAACAGACAAAACGCCACATTCTAACGGGATTTTCAATTATCAAAATAAAATTCAAAATTTTTAAAAATTAGTATAATTCCACCCCCCCCCCCCCCAATGAAATGTGGAGGAGGGTACCATGGATATAAAAATAGTTTTTTTTTTGTAAAAAACTAATTTTTGCAACACCGCCATTCAAACAAGCATTTACTTGTTTTTAGGCTAGGATCAATCACAACTCTGAAATCGAAATTCAAATCAAAATTGAACCCTATCTTGATACTGTGACTTTTGACCTTTCATTTGAAATGATTACTGTGACTTTTTACCTTTCTTTTGATGTTGATACGGCAACATATGACTTTATCTTTTTCACTGAAATTCAAACTCAAAACAAAATTTGATTCTAATTGAACGTTCTAATTCTTCTACAGATTCTTATTTCACATTTACGATCGCCAAGTACACGAATCGTGTCAAACTCGTGTGGAATTCTCTGGAATTTATCTGCACGCTGCATCGAAGATCAAGAGCTTCTCTGGGAATTAGGCGCTGTTTCGATGCTCAAAACATTAGTCAACTCAAAGCACAAATCGATATCAACCAGCTCTGCATCTGCACTGCGAAATCTAATGGCTGTAAAACCCGGAAGTAGTAGCACTGACACAGAATCACACGCATCATTCAGCTTCAAGAGGTCTAACACGCTTCCAGGAAAAGCACGTGTTCAGAATTCCCAGAATAACCTCCGCTCGGACCGAAAGTATAGATCATTGCTTGGCAAAAAGCAGCCTCCAAAAGAGGTTCAGCAAACTGCAAATGAGGCTGTAGTTACGGCAAAGAAAGGAGCAGTTCGTGGATTCCCTAATGCTGAAGATTCCCGCAAAGTGCATCGTAAAATGAAGCATGGAGAACCACACTATTATGCTGATTTATACCAAGATCCACCAAGAAGGGGAATAACTATGCCACAAACAAGAGACCCCACCGTAGTGTTGTATTCTTCAGAGAATCCCCTTTACCCGAAGGAAACAGTTAACGAAGAAATTCAATTCAATTCTAATCGAGTAGAAAGATGGAATGCTACGAATAATGCAGCTGGATGTCATTGCAAGCACGGTGGTGTTTTTCATCAAGGACAAGGAGTTGATGAAATGCAAAACGCCATGAGAAGTATGGCAATTGAAGAAGAAGAGTCTCCAATTATAACAAGACAAAGAAGAGCAAGTTCAAGTTCGAGCTTGTCATCGTGCTCTCCGCCCGTCCAGGTACGTGCTACATTGACTCCCAGGAGGGGCAGTACCATTTTACTTGGATAGGGGGGCGTTTCCTATATTTTTGGATTTGGGATTTCGATAATATATTTTTCGGTCTGAAAATATTTCTTAAAAAATATAATTTTGGCCCTAAAAATTTAAAAATCTTATATTTTTGTGTAAAATATTAAGAAATGGCATAAAAATGTTAATAAAAAGCCCCCCTGGGTTTAAATGTTTCCTATTTTATGTTTCGTTAATTTGCAACAAAACACAATGAAGTTTTTAAAAGAAATTTTATTACCCATAAGATATATACTCTTTAGTGCTAAATAAATTCTCTCAGCTCGTCCAGGTGACTTCTAACCTTTTACCGCCCATCTAGGTACTTGCTACATTGACTTCTAACCTTCTAACCTTTTACGTCACATGGTCTGTTACTAAGCCATGCAAAACATAAACATTGATATTTAGTCCCTATTCAAGTAACCGTATTTCTTCTTGAGCTAAGCTTTTTTCACCTCTCAAGGGGAAGGTAATCACTTGTTGTGGATAGCTAGTTTTTGTGATAACAAAAGCAAAATCAACAAAAAACACTCAAGGGATACACCAGACAGTTCGAGTTAACATGGGAGTTCCAGTTCAATCTTATGTACGCATCTCTTGTATGTAAACAACGTTACCTCAGCCATTTGGATACTATTCGCAAATAAATACTCATTGACGAAAAAAAACATGCCCTACAAATAACGATGTTTACGGCACGGTGAAAAAAGTAAGCTTTTGGTTGAATAAGTTTGTTTTAAAGTTCAACTGGATGCCATCTAATTATTTGATACGTCAAATGAAATATCCGTAGCATAATGAATCTGACGCAAAAACTTGGGACCAGTTTGGTATTAGACTGGTATGACTACATCAGCAAGCACGTTAGATATCTCGAAGTTAGCCTGACTACAGCAGGCCCTTAGTTTTGCTACTGCGGAGGAGATACAGAGAAAAGCCTCCACGCTCAACAGTGGTGGCGTACAATCAAAGTACGTCTAGTATTTTCAAGAATACTTCAAGAATACAAAAATACTTTGGTGGCGTACAATCACAGTACGTCAAGTTTAAACTGTAATGAACAACTCCCTTGCCAGCCTATTCCTGTCAATTTATAGATATCATCTATAAACCTTTTGGGAGTAAATGGGAGTAATTTATTTCCAATTAGCAGGTAATATCTAGTTAGGTTTCTAATTTGCGGGTTGTTGCACAAACGTCCTAGTCTGGTGGCATTTAGGCTCAAAATTTGGCCTTGTTTGGCCTGCCGCCTCAACTTCTTGTTGCTCACAATTTTCTCATATGTGATTGGATTATTTTCATTACTGTGATAAGATCGAGGCTCAATTTTCCAAAACACTAGACAGAGTTCAGTTCGCAATTTAAGCTTCGTCTTTTTTGAGAACGAGATCTACTTGATTCAAGGAATCAACTCGTGTATAGTAAAACCTTTAAGTAGCTTATAGCCACCTGTCATCAATAATAATCCTTTCAATAAATTGATTATCCCATAAGTTTCCTCATGGAGCACAACAGAATAGTCTATATATATATATGGAAGGATTTTTATAGCATACACACAGTAGTGTAGTACCACTAAAATAAAAAGAGGGGCTCCAACATAAAAATAACCCAAAACAATATCAAAAGTAAAATTCTGTCGTTATTAGCCATTAACAAGGGGGGCTGAGCACTGCATATACCGAATCTACTCCCTGAAAGCATGATATTTTGCATTTTTCATTTTTCAAGTAAAAAGAGTAAAAAGAAGGTTTAGGTAAAATAGAAATGTTAGATATTTTCCTTAAAACCTTTCTTTACTGCTTGAAATAGACTTGGAGCAAGTCTAGGCTCTTTCAGGAAGAGGGGGGCTCCAATATTAAAAATAACCCAAAGCAATATCAAAAGTAAAATTCTGTCGTTATTAGGCATTAACAAGGGGGGGGCTACTATGAATCAAGAGGGGGGCTGAGCACTGCATATACCTTCTTTACTGATTGAAATAGACTTTGAGCTCAACTTTTGTGATTAGGAAAGGGTAGTTATTGATGTTTTTGCGCCCTTTTGCCTCTTGGAAATGTTACGATCAATCACTCTTAAAAATTTAAAAACAAAATAAATTGAATTTATTGTCTTTTCAGCCTCATCCAACCAATCAGCAAATGCCACGTTTCAACACGGATAATTCTCCATTGTCAGTTTTCAAAGACCGGAGATCCAATCCCGGATTAGCGTTACATAGAAGATCAATGTCGGACACTATTTCAGAATGCGGACATCCAGTACACGAGCTTAAACCATCTCACGCTGTGACGGATTCCGAATTGACGAAACCCGATGCTTCGGAGTTGCGACGGCTTACGGATGGTGTGGAGAGAAGAGACGACCGTGGATCGTGGTATAATCTGATAACACGACAACATGGCCGATCTGCCAATTACAGAAACGAGTCGTATGAGATGAAGGCTATTTCTTGTCAACAGCCTCGATATGAAAACAAATATCAAGACGAGATTAAAAGTCAACGGCAACAATATCAAAATGAGGTGAAATGTCAAAGGCCACAATATCAAGATGAGGTGAAAGGTCAGAGGTTACAATATCAAGATGAGTTGAAAGGTCAGAGGCTACAGTATCAAGAAGAGCTGAAAGGTCAAAGGCCACAGTGTCGAGATGAAGCAAAAGACATGTCTGTGCTAAACCCCAATTTCACGCAAAAGACAAACCCCACTGAAGCAAAAGACAAACCCCAGTTTTACAATGTCCGAATGATGAGAAATTATCAGGAAGTGGCTCAGTACGAAACGCATTTTCTGTCACCATACGACGATTGCCCGTTAAGTGTCGTAAAAGATTTTGTTAGATTTCCTAATTTTTCTATCGGGTATAGGCCCAAACAAGACAACTATCAACAACCGCAACACATGCAATACGCAGATTGTTCCCCGCCACGTCATCACAATGCTCCTCCACAAGATCCTGCAACACCGAAAGTTTTTGCTCAAGAAACTCGTTATGAAGTTCGACAAGCGTATCACCGGCTGTCCAACGAGACGATTAGCTCGTTGCATAGTTCGCGCGAAGAACTTCAAAAGCCATGCAAACATCACTCAGGGACCAGTGTTTGGCAGTGCGAGTGTCACGAAAACGGTAATGTTTGGATACGGAAAAGTCAAAATAAAGGTCAAACGGTCAAAGGCCAAGGTCAGGGGGTTAAGGTCAAAGGGCAGGAATGTCAAAATGCACAACTTTTAACTTTTCATCAGGGGCCACAAATGAATAGTCAAGACGAAAAGATCTCACGAATTCAAAACCCGTACCAAAACCGATTCCCCGACTTGCCTGGCTATCAAAATGGATACCCGAGGATGGGATCAAGAAATGCATCAGGATTTGAATGCGAGGCTTGGAATTCTAAGGAGCAATTGTACGGAGGTGAATCAAGAGCGACAGGACTTTTCAGAAATGATGGTGCGTTTCTTGGAACTGAACCAAGAGCAGAATTCCAGGAAAAGATTATTTCGAGCCCACAAGGGCAATACGGAATGGCTACTCCAATTAAAGATCCTCACATTAACTCTGGGTCTGAAATGGCCATTCCCGAAATTATCAGCCACGAGTCCGCAGATTATCATGTGATGCAAAACATTCAAAATCGCTCACCAGGAAGAGAAAGAGCAATCAGTGACAAAAATTCGAAATTCGACAAAAATTCGACTGAACTGAAAAAGCCGTTAAGGTCAAGTTTAAAAACGCCGTCTGATGGATTGAGAAAATTTCGAAAAAAGCACGTTACTCAAAAAATTGTGACGTCAATCGACAAGAAGAAAAGTAAAGAGAAAAAAGACAGTGTCAAGGTTACATCATTGTGAAACGTTCAGCTCTTTCACCCCGTAAAAGGCCATATGGCCCATTGCCATATTACATAAAACGTCGTATTTCCAGGAGGTTACAGCGTCAAAGTTGCATCCTTGTGAAACGTTTAGAGGTCCTGATTGAAAACGCCGTCTGATGGATTGAGAAAATTTCGAAAAAAACACATTACTCAAAAAATTGCGACGTCAATCGACAAGAAGAAAAGTAAGGAGAAAAAAGACAATGTCAAGGTTACATCATTGTGATGTGTTTAGCTCTTTCACCCCGTGAAAGGCCATATGGCCCATTGCTAAATAACATAAAGCGTATTTCCAGGAGGTGATAAGGTCAAAAGGTTACATCATTGTGAGACGTTCGTGATAAATCCGGGCGTGAAACGTTTAGCAGACATTTTTGTTGCGATAATGTTTTGAATAATTGGACATTTAAACGCACCAACCTATCACCGTACATGCCACTTCGTTTATCGTAATATATTTTAATTTCATAAGTTTAGGGAGAGGGGTAACCTTTTAGCAAGATGCTAGTCCCCCCCCCAAAAAAAAAAACAGCCTACATTTGTGAAAACATTGCAATTTATAAAGACTGCAAGGGTATCTAATTTTCATTTGGATGGCGTGCTGCTATTTTAGCTGAATTCATTGATGTGCTTCTCACTCAAACAAATTACCTTTGCAAATTAAAATTTTTAACTCGCAAGAAGCATGTTAAATTTGTCTTGTCTCAAATTTGCTAAATTTCTTGAAAACCAAACAGCTTGTAACGGTGTTAATTCAACCGTGTTAATTTAACCGTGTTAATTTGAAAATAACCGCAGGGAGAACCGGCCAATTTAACCAGTTCAATCATGTTCAAATCAACCTTGTAATGTAAACCGTGGTTTAGCTCATCCAACTGGTAAAAATCAACTAAACCAATTAAACCTTCAAATTTAACAGGTAAAACTTTAAATACCAAGTAAACCTTGAATTTTAACAAGTAAAAGTTGAAAGAAACCAAGTAAACTTTGAATTTTAACTAGTAAAAATTGAAAGAAACCAAGTAAACCTTATCTTTCAACAGGTAAACCATGGACTAAACCAGATAAACCATAAATTCCAACTTGTAAACTCGAATTGACCCAAATAAAACTCAGATTTCAAAGGTAAAACGTGACTTAAACCAGGTAATCCTTGAGTTTCAACTGGTAAACATGATCTAAACCAAGTAAAACGTAGAATAATGCAAGTAAACCTTAGATTAAGAGTAAAACTTGAACTAAACGAGGTAAACCTTGAATTTCCACAGTTAAAACTTGAACTAAATGAGGTAAACCTTAGATACCACGAGTAAAATGTGGAATAAACTAAATAAACCTTGGATTTCAACAGATAAAAGTTGGGCTGAACCAGGTAAACCTTGAATTACAATTGGTAAACCTGAACTAAACCAAGTAAAACTTGAATTTAAACAGTTCAAAGTTAGATTTCATGAAGTAAACTTTTACTTTGACGAGTAAAATTTTTGCTGGTATGTTTTCGCTTAATCGCCTTTAGCAGCAGTGTGAACTCAGCAGAATGGAATACATTAAATTCCAAATATTTTGGAAGCAAAAATTCCGGTCGTAAAAATCTCGGACAGATATTCTCGGACAAAATGGTGCAATTTCAATTGTTATAATTAAAATTATTTTGATAAAGAAATGGGCCGAAAAATTTCAGACATCAATATTTTTCGTTGCTATTGTATTACGTTAGTATCTACGTGTATTTACGTGCACAGATTTGTATTACATGAAGTAATGTAAACAATGTTTCGTATTTCAGCAAATTACGTAATTTATTATTTTTAGTACTAAAGGATAAACTATTGAACCTTTAACACCCGTATTTATTTATAATTAACAAGAACATCATATGTAAGTTTTCATTTTGCCGGGGGTAGACATGCAATTCAACTTAATTCAAGAGATAAGCACACGTCAACATTTCTGAAATCAAAAGCCCCCTGAAAATGTGACGTTTTTCGTTGTTTAGCTACTGGGACGAGATAAACGGACGGGTGACTGAATCTGTGTCCCTATTTAGCTCTTGCTATTTTTGAAAATTAGTTATCAGGATTGGATTGGCGGTATTCTGAAGGCCATGAACTTTTGCTGTTGTTAAAAGGGGTGGAGGGGAATCTATCGCCCTAGTCAGTCAGGTCACGTTGAGGAGTTTTTGTATCTCAGTTTATTGTAGCCATTGTTCATAGCCCAACATGACCATTGTTTATAGCCCTACATAGCCATTGTTCATAGCTCTACAAGGCCATTGTTCATAGCCCTCTACAAGGCCATTGTTCATAGCCCTCTACATGGTCATTGTTCATAGCCCTACATGGCCATTTTTCGTAGCTCTACATAGCCATTGTTTATAGCTCAACATAGCCATTGTTCATTGTTTATAGCCCTTTATGGCCATTGTTCATAGCCCCTACATGGTCATTGTTCATAGCTCTACATAGCCATTGTTCATTGTTCATAGCCCTACATGGCCATTGTTCATAGCTTTACATAGCCATTGTTTATTGTTTATAGCCTTACATTACCATTGTTCTGGTGAGAATTCATGAGTCCCGCCTTCAATAAGCTACTTCATAAGTAATTGTCAGTCACTGCGTGTTTTTGTTTTCTATTTTCATTTCTTAGACTAAACGCAAATGTATTTCAATTGTATTTAAATTATGACGTTGCCGAGGTTTAGCATTTTGTGTTGAAGAAATCGATTCAAGCAATTTTGGCTGCTTTATAGAATCTCTCTCTTTTCAACCGGTTGATCTAGACTCATTCCATAAGTTTCCTGTACTTTTGCTCTTTGTTGTTATTGTTTTCGCTTCGGATGAATATCAGGCGGAGGAGCGAACTAACAACTTTCGTTGTGAGTCAACGGTTTATCCACGCAAATTCTGCAGGAATAAAGAGTAGCAGTAAGGACCGTTGTACAGACATTTCCGCTAAAGATGGCGGAAGGGGTATTACGACAAAGATGATGCAATGCGCTTCGATTACGCATTGTATCTTGGTCATGATACCCCTTCCGCAATCTTCAGCGAAATTGTCTGCTATTGCGATTACCGTTAGAACTATAGCCAACGGACATCTCCAAGCAACGGATCCAGCGACGGACAAAATACTTTATCCCAAACTTTTACCAGGTTATATCTTTGTAAAAGGAGGATACCTCGAGACAACGGACACCTCTCTACAACAGACAGCAACACTGGTGCCGCATGTGTCCGTTATACGGAGGTTCCACTGTATGATGGAAACAAAGAGTATTCGAATTGATGAAAACTAAATACGAATCACAGATCGAATTACAGAATGTTTTATTCTGAAGTACATCAGGTTGAAGAAAATGATTTTAAAGTATTCGGAGAAGTAGGCTTCTTCGCAACTGCTGCACAAAATATGTCAAAATACAATTAAACCGGACGAAAGTTTGTTGGAGAGTTTTCGAGATGTGTAACTGAAGATTAATTGACCCTGAAAGCTCTCAAGGGATATAAAAAACAGTTCAAGTAAAATTTTACTCCATAGAGAATCAATAGAAAACCGCAATACAATTATCCCAGTATCTGGAACTCTCAATGCGAATGAAAAATTGTTACAGAGTTTTCGAGATAACCGAAGCTAAATTACAGAAATCAACACAGAGCTCTCAAAGGGTATAAAAAGTGCAAGTAAATTTTACCCCAAAGGGTATAAATAAAAACCCAGTTCAGTTGAATTTCGCCATCTTGAACTTTCAAGAAGAATGAATATTTGTTCGAGATAACCGAAACTAAATATCAAGATATATACAAAACAGTTCGTGTCAACTGGGAGCTTGAACTAGGGGGAATTACACGTTTTTTATACCACTAGTGAAAGATTCTGGATTTTGAAAAATGTTTGACCAAATTTCACCAGTAAAATTTTCTTAAAAAGTTTCTTAATTCTATATAAAAAAATTCCGTTTTATTACTATGAATTCTTTTTTCAACAAAAACATTAACAAAAACTAAGTATATATTGTACAGGATAAAAAGTTATACACAATCTTCACTGAAATAATCATCTGACAGCATGTCCACTACATTCTTGTCATGAAGCATTGTGTAATCTTCGCTAAAAAATTCAAAAGTTTCTTAACGATGTTTCATTAAAGTTTGTTAAAATTTCGTGGTCTTCACCGGTTGGTGAGTTTCTTATGAAGTGGCTTCTCGTTAAAAAGAAGTGTACACAAAAAGTTATGTGTTAAGTTTGTGGTGGTTTGAATTAAGGAGCATTAAGCGAGATCGAGCTTAAATGAAAGGAGTTCAACATTTAAGCTCATTCTCGCAGATATAAATGATTTTGCTCCTTCCTAGTTACTACAGACAATCAATAATCTATGGTTCACAACGAAGAGCAATAACGAACCTTAAAGAGAAAAATCAGGCATTATTTTAACATGGTTTTGTTAGGGTTTATTGACTATGGTTTATTGTAGCCATTGTTCATAGCCCTACATGGCCATTGTTTGTAGCTCAACATAGCCATTGTTCATAGCTCTCCATAGTCATTGTTCATTGTTTTGTTAGGGTTTTGTGGAGTTGTAAATCGAGATTGTGGTGCTGTAAATTCAAATTTCCTCAAGATGCTATCAGAAAGGACACAGTAAAGAGCACATTTGTCGCAGCGAAAGAACAACTGTTCCACAAGATGCTATCAGAAAGGACACAGTTAAGAGCACATTTGTCGCAGCGAAAAGACAACTGTTCCACAAGATGCTATCAGAAAGGACACAGTTAAGAGCACATTTGTCGCAGCGAAAGAACAACTGTTCCACAAGATGCTATCAGAAAGGACACAGTAAAGAGCACATTTGTCGCAGCGAAAGAACAACTGTTCCACAAGATGCTATC
>JAYJMH010067591.1:0-11486 GCA_036873815.1 Phacellophora camtschatica | reverse complement strand
ATGTATACTACGCTCTACTTATATGTATTGAGCACTTTTATCACGGACAAATCAATATACTGTTTTTATATATATATATATATATATGAAAAAACTTGTTCTCTACTCTTGATTTAGTTCAGCTAGATTTTAAAATAAGTTTCATTTTCGAATTAGCTGGACGATAAGAGCAAGAGTGACGAATAAATCTGGCATTAGAACATGGAGTAATTCGAGAGGAGAAGGAAAACTTTTCAGCATGGATCTCCTTGATGAATCTGTAAGTACAACTGTTATATAGGGTGGTCCAAAAGTTTTTCTTATTGTTGCAAAGCTGTCACGGAGGAACTTTATACCGTAAATACCGGTGTATAAGTCGAGATTTTGAGATGTAAAATTCGGCTTCAAAAGAGCACTTGACTTATAAAAGGGGTACAAAAAATTCACAAAACTATCTTTTCTGAAACGGGTCAACACCCTTCAAAACGCCTTATTTGTTGCTGTAAGCTAAATACTAAATTTTGAGTCTCCAGTTTAGGGGGTCGTCTTATACAATGGGCCGACTTATACATCGGTATTTACGCTATTTGAAAATTTTGTTTTTGTTTGACGTTGACTTAAAAAGCCTCAACGTATACCTTGTTTGTAAAAATCTACCAAGTTTTCTTCTAGAAGGTACGGAAAGTAGAACTGGAAGATGTCAGCAGCTTTCTGGGAAATTTCATGTGAGCTGGAATGTGAGAATGGCATGTGAGGATGATTCCATCAGTTCTTTTTTCATTCTCTATGTCATATTTTTGTAGGGAGAAATCAAAGCAACTGGATTTCAAGAAGCAGTTGATCGTTTTTACGAAAAAATTGAAACTGGAAAGGTAATTTACTTTATGATTTTTAGTGATGTCTATACTCGGGGCTTATAAGGCTTAATTATTTTATAAGAATTTAGTTTAGGCTACATGGAAAGACATTTAACGTTAATTTGAAATATCTTTTTTGGAATCGAGTGAAATGCTTCCAATAAAATATTTTGATTAGCATTATGTTTGGCATATTTATATGTTTAATTTATTTTAATTTATGCTTAAAACTAACAGTCAAATTATACAATGTGATTCTATTTATAAACTAAGATATTTGAATTTTCAGGTTTACTTCATCTCGAAAGGAGTATTGAAAACTGCAAACAAACAGTACTCATCATTGAAAAATGACTACGAAATGAGCCTCAATAACGACACAATGATTAATTTGGTAACTGTTTATTTTATCAAAGTAACTATTTCACTTGACTTGCCCCAAACTTAGTTCATGCCAAATCACAATTTGTTATTTCCTTCTTAATATATCGAGGAAATGCTATGAAAATACTCAGCGAATTTGGCACGAAATAGACTTGGAGCAAGTCTATTATTTCACCGGTAGCCAGCAACATTATAAGAAATAGCATTTGACCGGCAGGAAACTATTACTCACACACACATGATGCTACTCACTGGGTGGAATGATCCACTAATGAGCGTCGCTGCTCTGACGTGCATCTGTAATCCAGGTGGAGCCAGAAAGCTCACCATTCGAACACATACTATGTTGGTGATTTTTCGTAAGTGTAGAAATGCTGTCAAATAACTATGTCGTTATTTTATATATTTATGAGAACAAAACATAGTTCTAGATATTATCATTTCAATTAAAATATATTTTAAAAAGACACAAGGTCACCGAGTCCTCGCTACAAATACTACTTACAGGGATCAAAGAGACACGAACTAAGCAACGTAGAAAAATAAAATAACTAGCATAACACGGAGGGGGGGGGGGTTGGGCTGCTGTTATTGCAGTATGTTGTTAAATACATTTTCAAATATATTAAAATCATTCCGTTTGCAAATGTGATTATTTTGGTCTTTTCATACAATAACAATTGCACAAGTAGTTTGGAGACATGCCATCAAATCAATTCCAACATCTGAGAGTTTTTACCAAGGAGATTTGGTCACGGTCATTGAAGCCACTTACAATTCAACAGTTTAGTACAACAGAATGTAGAAAAGAGACCTTGACAAGTCTCATATTCGTTTTTTATCTCTTCAAGCAATAGATGCAAGAGGTTACAATAAGGCATAAGAAACTAAATATACTGTGTTTTCATTCTGCCTGTTTCATTTTGGAAGTTAATCAGCTTTTTTTCGTTAATTTATTCACGTCCGGATTTATTCCTGCTAGCTAAACAGGCAAATCATATTCAAGTTTATTTTTCGGGGGGGTGGTTGTAGTATAAACAAACAAACTAAATTTATGAGAAAAACTTCTGAAATAACTGAAATTGATATAAAGTTCTGTCTGCATTTTTCTCCTGAAAATACGACGTTTTACATTGTTTTTCAACGGGTTATCTGGCCCTTCCCGAGGTTAAAAGGTTAACTTATTCACAAGTTTAGCTTTAGAGTGTAATTTAATTATAGTTTGTTTTGTTTTAATGCTAGATATTGTTTGTTTTTTTTCAGTGTACTGAAGATGTTGATTTACCCCAGGTTCAGTTTAACTTCATTAACATCGGAGATTTGGAAAGTGTCAATAAAGATGCTCTTGTGGGTAAGTGCATTTTCAGAACCTTCACACGCAGATACACGTTCTTCTGCATGGAGGGGAGGGGGCAACCTATATGATTAGAAAACTTGTTGGGGCACCAAAAATAGGAGACAGTGCAATGGGTACAGTCATCATCATCAGTTTTAACTCAATCAAGCAGTGCTTGGCATTGAACGGCTAGAACTCACTAGAATCAGCCATCGTTCTAGTATGCTCGGCTTAGTGCTTGACGGTAGAACTGGTCAATAGTACATTGTTCGTTTTCCAATAGTATGGGGGATATCTAAAGTACAACGAGGTCAATAGTACAACTAGGTATTCGAACGATGTATCATAGTAGGAGACGGATACAGTGATGACAGGGGACATCAGAAGTACAACGAGTCATTTCAACAGTTGTGAAGATTATAGTTGGTAGATAGAGTGATGACAGAGGACATGAAAAGTGAAAAAAGTCATTAATACAAAATAGACCAACATATGTATATATTTTTATATTACTGCAGGGCTTGATGTTATTTCAGGATCTTTCAATTATTCAATTGAATCACTTCTCTTTCTTCCTACATGCAGTATTACTACAGAAACCCTTTTCAGCTTCATTTTCCTCATGTGACTTTTTTGTAAATTCATCTAATGTGTGGACAACATGTTAATTATCTAGATATTATTAGAACAGTAATTTTCTAGATATTATTGGAGTGGTTAAATCTGCCCAAGATGTCATGCAAATCACAACAAGAGCAACAAACCGACAGGTAAACATTCATTTTAAAATTTAAATTTTTAAATTAATAATTTACTCGTTAGCATTCATTTTAAATTGAAATTTTAAAACTTTTAAACTTAACATTTCATTCATTAGCTGCATTACTATCATGGTTTCCTTAGCGAAGCCAAAATTTTCAAATTTGAAATCAACACGAGGGCTATAACAGTGACTTTTAAGGCATAGTGCATCTTGAATTATTAAATTCAAGATGGAAATCATCATAGTTTGTGGTATTCGAATTTTATACTTTGAATGAGTTTTTGTTTTGAATGAGTCTGCTTTTGCTTACGTTTGACATTGAGAAAATCTAGCATTCTTTGTATTTTATGATGTCAAAAATGTTCCACTGCAACTGATGTTTGAAATGTTTAGTAAATGTTTTCTCGCTTCATTTCACTTTCTGGCTGCCCCCATTTTTTCAGGTTTCAAAAAGAGAAGTTAGCGTTGTGGATAGATCAGAAACAGCTGTTAATGTAACGCTTTGGGGTGATCAGGTACGTACAACGGTATTTTATTAACAGTAACAATAACACTGTCAAGGAACCTGAGAAGCTGTATGTCAGAAATTGCTTCTTTTTATGGTTCTGTTGGTATCATTAAGTTTTTTTTTAGTCTGCCAGCCGTCGAGAACATTTATATGTTTGTATGTATACAGTACTGTAAATATTTGTCTCTCCTTATTATATTGAATACTTTATTTTTAGGCAGAAAAATTTGAGGAGCATGCAAAAAATAATCCTGTTATTGCTGTCAAAGGGGCTAAAGTTTCTGATTTTGGAGGTAAATATTTTTCCATGAAAATTGTATTACTTTTAATTTTGAAATGCTTCCGATTTAGTGCTTGCCATACCATGTTTTATTCATTCTTTCTATATATATACTTCATAATATATGTGTACTTAAAGTTGTATTTACTTTTAGATATCTACATACTATGTTTACAAACATTTTTACACGTTTCTGAAATTTTGGTATCACTCTTACAGCATATATAATGATTTAAATTTTGGCAATGAAATGACAGAACTAGCTACTGAAACAGGCCTAATATTACTCTATAATGTGCTTTTGAAAAAGGACCGCTAGTACTGGCTGCTTATTGTCTGATATAATGTTTCTCTGTAGAAAGCATGTATGCCAGGGCGAAATATTTGAGTTTATCGTCTTTTTGCGTCGTTTTTATCATTTCAGTTTAGATATTATTCGTTGTATTTTTGATTTTATTATTTTTTGAAGACTTTGTTTTCTCGTTTTTGTTTCCATGAGTAGGCTCCAAGATGTGGCAAAATTCTTAAATACGCATTCTGTAGTGATTTCTGACGCATCTTTCTGTCTATAGGTCGCTCTTTGTCTGTACTAAATAGCAGCGTATTTCATGTCAACCCAGATATTCCAGAGGCTCATACATTACGTGGCTGGTAAGTTTTGTTAATTTGTGGAAAGGAGCAAAACAAACCAAAACAAGAGATTGCTTGTGTAATATTCTTCTTTAATCTGTTATTTTCATATATTTATGATTCTGGTTAATCTTATATTTATGTAAGTTTAATTAAATCATGGCTGGTCAAACTGGGACATTTTTGCAATAAACCGTGGCATCCCAGCTCTCACTCCATAACGTGTTGCAACATAATTTGAAATACTAAACGCATAGCTAGAACGAACCACCATAGGTATGCTTTCCAAGGATGGATTATCTTATGAAATTTTGCATGATATCTTTCATGCAATCTTACATGATATTTTTGCTGCAGCTCTGCTCTCTTTCTTTATTTCATTCTCATACAATTTTAAGCCTTATCTTGCCTCAAAAATTATTTTATTTAGCAGTTGAATGTGCACGAAAACATAAAACCAATCAATCTTCCAACCAAATTTCAAGACGAACTTGCACTAAATTTTTATTTAGTGTTGCTTGTGCATTATATTTTATTATGCAATTTTCCTTAATCGCCATGATTTAGAGATCTTCGGGTGCTTCAAGATTTTGTTATATCATTTATTTCAACCTATCGTTTAAATTTTTTAATTATTACAAATAGTTACACAAATAGCTATGCAAGTGGATATATAATATATAATGTAGACATTTAAAAATAATAAGATATGATATGTACATATACAAACAGATATATATTATATATGATATATATATATTTACAAATTTTAGGTATGATCAAGTTGGAAAAGACGCTGGGGTAAAATCCATTTCTGGACAAAGAATGGATGGTAAATTTTTACATCGTTTTTACCCCGCTTTTCAACAACTTTTTAATCTAACATATGCTTATCTGAAGCACACTAATCTAAAGAAGTTGCTATTTTTTGTTCTAAGGATGTTGCTATTGTTATCATTGCAAATTTGGGACACACATCAACGCAAATGTTTTACGCAGGAACACATAATATTTTAGAGTTTAGCTAAATTTCATTTTATCGTTTCAAACCTACAAATATGTTACATTTAGTTATTCTTGATACAACAAATCGACAACGGAATACATAATTCAAACACTGTCTATTTCAAAGTACTGTCTTTAAAATAGAAGATCATTTACATAAACATTATTTACACCGGGTATGGTGGCTCAAAAAAAACTATCCCCGTTTGCAGGGCTGCGGCTTGAAATAAGTGCAACTACAAATCTCAAATGGTATACAAAACAATGTCCGAAGTGCACACTTAGCGTTGGGGATATCATCCAGTCATCTGCAATCGCGTTTACATGGCTAAAACTAGAGAATAAAATAGCCTTTATCAGTGAGCTTAAAAGTTAATTAAGAAGCTACAATTTGTTTCCAGTACACATTTTGACATTCATATCGATTTGGGAAGTTTGATCAGTGACTCTTTTCCAATTTTAAACTCAAAAAGTGCTCAATGTCATTAAAGTCAAAAAGCAGCATTAAAGCAAACGTGTTGTTTTAATGTCAAAACATTGACTGAAAATACATAGTTTTACTTTAAAATTAACTTGAAAGGTCACAAATTAAGGCAATTTTTATTTCAAATGTTGGACAGATAAACGTAGATGACTGGTGGATATCTCAAACTCCAAGTTTGCCCTTTGGACATCATTTTATGCACAATTTAAGATCTGTAGTGTCACGGAGTGTAAGATACAACCTTGCAAACAGGGATAGTTTTTTTTGGGTCATTTGCATGTTTACATAAGCAAAAAACTCAACGAAACAGAGTAATATATTTATTGTCTTTATCAAATATTTTGCTTTTGATAGGTGCGTCTGGGCAATTTAAAACAATTGCACATATCAGAAACGAGAACCTTGGTATGGGTGAGAAGGTAAGGCAAATAATTCAATTTTGTTATATCACTGTATTTTATCCTTTGTATATAAACCGTGACCTATAACTACAATTAATTGTTTGAAGGGTTTTGAAATTTGTTTTGGGGATTTTAGGGTGTTTGAATTTTCATTAATTGCCTGTTCCACACTCTACCAGTTTAATTCGTTTTGTTTATCTTTGTTTGTTTATTTTTGTTTTGTTTATTTTTGTTTTGTTTATTTTTGTTTGTTGTGCCTTTCGTTCATTACATATGTCATTTATTTTATTGCAGCCGGACTACTTTTCATTACGGGCGACAACCGTCTTTTTCAGGAAAGAGAATTGCCTCTACAAGGTATCTTTTGGTGACGCACTTATCTGTTTTTGTTTGCTCTTTCACGGCTAACCAAGGGCCTTCAGAAGATGTTGTTGTTACGGCCTAACTAACTAGATTGAGGCTTAATACTGTATATCTTAAGCAAGTAATCTTTACAATATAATATCAAGAGTGGCATGTGGTAATAGTTTCAGCTGTGAATAAACTTAAATTTTCTTTACATCGAATTAAACTATTAATACCAAGATTAGAACAAGCTAAACATATTTGGCTTAACCCTTCATTAGTACTGATGAGAAATAGAACGTGCAGGGCAAGTAACCTGAAATCACGAATCAATACATTTTCCAAAAAAACTTCCCATCAATATATGCCTCTTTCTTTTTTAATCATCTTGTTGTTTTTGCTCGACAAACCAAAACCATGCGTTTTCTGAGGCAGCCATTATTAGTTCAATCAGTTAAGCACTTTCCAAATTCTTTGTTCGTAACAGGCGAAACAGTTGTTCGTAACAGGCAAAACAAAATCGAAATTTCGTTTTCCTGGGGGTAGCAATTAAAAACCAATTTAATTCGAAAAACAAACTTACCATCACGAACCATCATGAATTAATGACGTTTTACACTGCTTCCTTTGCTGATGAACGCTTTCTTTGCTGAACGGGTTCACATTATCTTTGATGTATGCACTAATTTATGCTAATTATGCAAACTATGGCCATTATCACCTTAGGCGTGTCCAAGTGCTGAATGCAACAAAAAGGTTGTGGATGAGGGTGGTGAATACAGATGCGAAAAATGCAACAGATCATATCCAGATTTTCAGTACAGAATGATCATGTCTGTGAGTATGATGATGATTATTAATTTATATGCAATCTTTAATGGCATGAATATGTTATTTTTTGTATCGGGTGACCCAAAATATTTTCCTCTCGTTTGCAAAGCTGCTGACACCTTGTTTTTAATCTGCTGAATAATGACTGAGTTATACTCAATGATACCAAAAATAAAGGATTTCTGCTACTGCAATCTGCTGAAAATACTACATTATGGCCTTGAGAAAGCCATAACGTTGGTTTTTCTTCAGTGCAGCTCAAGAATTACTCTTTAGATTTTGGCAAACAAGGTATCAAACTTTAATTTGAAGCCTCTTACATCAAAGTCAAGCAAAAACAAAATTATCTAAACTAAAGCTTCTCTGTAGCAGCTTCGTAAACGTAGAAACATTTTTTGGTCACCCCATCTCTTGAATTCAGTTTAGGTCTTTGCAGAAAATGTTTGTTTAGTTTATACTTCTTTCTATGTTTTCTCAACATTTTAATTTCATTTTTCAGACGAATATTTGTGACTGTACTGGTAATCAGTGGATAACATGCTTTCAAGAGAGTGGAGAAGCAATTCTGAGTGCAACAGCTGAAAATATTGGGTGTTTGAAAGATAGTGTAAGCATCACTGTTTGCTTCATACTCACCTGAAATTTATTACTCACCTGAAGTTATTAAAACAATTTGAAGAATTTTCTTTCTTCACTAAACTCTGTTGTTGGCTTTTCTTTGGTGTTATTTGTAATTTTTGTTGGAATAATTGTGTTTGTCTTATGTTTACTGGAGAAAGGGAGAATTTCGTAAAACAAAATACTCAGATCTTGTACATAACAATGCGATTCAAGATTGGAAGAATTGATTTCACACCTATCAAAGCATTGATTTCACACCTATTCAATCCAATGAAAATATAAACACAGAGAGGAAAACATTGTAGTTTTTTTTATTATTGTTTGTTTGGTGAGCTGAACCTTCTGCTTTACGAAATTCTTTCTTGCTGGTTGCTGGATTAAACAGTTTTTGAATATTTTATTTCATTCACAGGATGATCAAGCATTTGAGGACATATTTTCCGAAGCTTCTTTCAAATCATTCGTCATGAAATTACGAGCGAAAGTTGAGGTTTATAATGTGAGTAATTTGACAATTTATACTCTTCACAAGCTTTAAGTTTTTATTTCAGAAGAAGGACGTTAATCCTTCGAATAAATAGATGGCTTGCCGTGTTTACAAAGAGGGTAGTAAAAGATGGACCTTCTTCTATTGTCTTTCTGGGTTTCATTCAAAACGTAGCCTTGAATTCTACTGAGCCTGAAAACCGAAACCAAAACCAAAACCGAAACCGAAACCGAAACCGAAACCGAAAAAGTAAGAAAAATGGCTATCCAAGCAAATGGGAAATGGGGTTTATTTTTGCGATTTAACTTGACGTTTCAGCTGGCATTACCGTCATAGCTGCTTAAGGTCCCTATTGACCGGAATGACATCAGCAAATCAGAGGACACGAGGAAACACGGACTCGTGTAACAAGCCTATTCTACACGTTAAGCAACTTTTTTTTCATGGAACAGGAACATTTAACTTGTAATATTTGATTTTGTTTTCAATTCTTTTTAGGATGAATCGCGATTGAAAGTTACTTGTGTCAATGCAGTACCTGTTGATTTTAAAATTGATTCAAAAAGACTTCTTGAAGAAATAACGAAGCTTGAAGCCATGTGAATACTTTAACATGAAGAAGTTTTGTCTTAAAACGTGCTGGCAGTATCGAAAAACAATTCACGTAAAATCTCACAGAACTTAGAAGCGTTGTAAAGAAGAGTCGTGTCTTTAAAAGGTTACGTAATAATCTACAGTTACAGTTACGTAAAAATCTATTTGGTTTGCTGAAAATGTTTTAAATCGGGTAGAATTTATTGTCTGTTTAACCATAAATTTGTCTCTACCTGGAATCAATCATGAAGTGAAAATTACGAAATTGTATAAAACAAGCTGCAGACATTATTTTATGAAAAAGATTTGTTGAAGTATTCTGTGTATTTAATCTATCAATATAGGATTTTCATTCGTACATTAAAATGCAGTTACCAGCGTCAGCACTTGTTTTTCTTGCAATTCAGTACTGAATCAAGGACTAATTTTTTTTGGGGGGGGGTTAACAGAGGGGGCTGACGAAGTTAGGGTTCGAAACAAGCGACCATATAAAACAAGCAATCATATGCCTGGAAAAAGATGGGTGGCAACTTCCCAGGGGGATCCGTCATTTTGGCAAGGATTTATTTTTTACTCAGATACATTGCATTTGATGATCAAATGATTCCATTAAGTACCTAGTGCATCAAGATAAAAATTACCCAACCGTCATTAATATAGTACTTGTGTATTCAGATAAGCTTTCTCTGTGACGTATGTAGCGCGATGTAGCGTTATTCTAGTTCTTAATATGTTACGAGTCTAATTAATCGTGTTATGTTGATCCTTGTGATCTGTTCAGTTGTTATTGTATTTGCAGTGTATTGTATTATTTTCAAAATTAAGTATTATGCATCATCAATTTTCTGTGAAATTGTGTTACCTTCTTAGAAAGATATTTTACTCAGCAAAATTTATACCCAACGAAGTGACGACGTTGCCATGCATGTTCGGTAGCCGGAATGTTTTTACTGGCTCCTGAAGGAGCTAAATCGCTCTGCGCTAACATAGAATTCAATTCAACTAAACGCAAACACGCGCAATGAAAATATACTTCATGCGATCACATGAAACTGCACAAAACAAAATCAGTGGAAATTAGTGGTTTATTAGTGATTAGTGATTAGTGGAAATTAGTGATTTATTTTGAGGTGAATAAAGTCAGTCAGAGAAGAAGCGAACCGTTTTTAACAGCCAAATTTACTTTCTGTTCTGGACACGGTTCGTGAACGTGATCACATGCACCACATGCACAGTTTGCTGGTGATCTTTACAGCGCATTTGATTGGATAAAATCAATAAACTATTTATAGATTGCCCAGACCACTGCTTTAATTAATTTGCATATGAATGTGAATTGAACAGTAAATGATTAGCTGCAAAGCTGCACGTAATGATAAGTAAACAAGATAAAAAGATTACGGTGGATTAATTGAAATGTTTACGTTGCTGCACAGGCGGATACAAGCATGATTTGGCTTAGTTTCGGAACAAGTTTGATGGCGGTGTGGTGTTCCGACGAGATTCTATGTCAGTTGAAAACAGAATGAGACATACTAATTTAAACGATGACCGCAATCCAGAAGCTAGCAAGACAAGCGTTGATTACATTCAAAACAAGAGAATCGCCTTCTTTTGCTGCTAATTTTGAACAACTGAAAACTCAGGTAGAGTTGGGTGGGCTGGGCGGTGATTGTTGATTGTTTATATTATAGTATAGTATACGTAGAATAGGCCTTTCTGCTGTTTAGAGTGGTAAAGACTATCTATTTGTGTGTGCAGCAGATTTCGTATTTTAATACAATTTGCAATATATTTACCGGTCTGTACTTTACTTGCGAGTCTTTATATAATACCTCAGGTTTTATATTTTCCTGAACGTACAACAACGAAACCAGTTATCAGAAGAGGAGGGATGCCGATGCCACACGGCTGTTACGCAACATTGTTTCCGCGGAAGTCAAGTCATCCAAATTTTGGCCGACAACAGGCCGCATGCTCG
>JAYJMH010067580.1:0-11487 GCA_036873815.1 Phacellophora camtschatica | reverse complement strand
AAAGAATAAAAAATATAAAATTACCATACAGAAAAATTATTACATGAAAAATCTTATCTAGGAAATTTTGGGTGAGTATCCCAACTCGAGTAACTCACCCTGGATCCGCGTCTAGTTTTTTTGGGACACCCAGTAGTTCGTTGATGTAGCAACATTATGTGAATTATCAAGCCTTTTCACGGCTCATTTCAACAACTTTGCTTCACTAACTTTCGACTAATTATTAATTTTATGTTTTGTTACTTTCATAACACAAACACTTTACGTCACAAATTCATAAATTCTTTTTGAACAACTTTTAAACGGAACAACGTTTACACGTTTTGATCACGGACCTTTCAAACGAGAAAATATAAATTTTCGAGTCATATTCACTTTAAGGGGGACGGGGCTCTTTGAACTTTGTTTCCGAAGAAGAAAATTCGAGACGTTGTGTTTTTTCATACTTCATTGTACAGAAGTCGAATTTTTAATAAATTTAATATGTTACATTACATATTGACGTGCCACACGCAAAACCAGTTTGATTTTGTTCTCTCTTGACTTGCCTACATAAATAACAACACTCCGTTTTCTCGTTACACAGGTTAGGTCTTGCAAAATAATGGAAGAATCAAAAACTGAATCAAACCAAACAGAAAATAAGACTGTTCTACAAAACATGAGATTTGCAGCTAAAGAAAACAATTTTTCTGAAACTTCAGCACTCATCATTTCAGAAAACGAAGAAGATTTGTTCATGACCAGAAAAGGCAAGGAATTACGCAAAACCATTAATTTCAGACAAGCTTTCATTTATGTCATAGGCATTTTGATTGGTTCAGGAATCTTTGTGTCGCCAAGCCTAGTTGCCAAACAAACGAACAACCTCGGATTCGCTCTTCTTGTTTGGGTTATCTCACCAATACCCTGTATATTTGGAGCACTTTGCTTTTGCGAATTAGCAACAATGCTGAAAAAATCAGGAGGACAATACATTTACATCAAAGAGGCCTATGGAAGTGCTCTTGCATTTTTGGTAGTTTGGACACAAGTTATCTTCATGTGTCCTGCAGGATTTGCAATTGTTACCATTACAATTGGCGAACATGTTACTGAATCATTCTATGATAAAAGCAGCTTAACTGGAATCTGGATAACAAAATCTATAGCAGTTTTCGTTCTGCTAATTGCTACCTTTGTTAACTACATCAGCAATTCGTGTGCTGCCAAAACCCAGCTGCTTTTCACGACAATCCAAACATCAATCATATTGTTCATAGTTGCAATTGGTGTGTGGAAAGTTTCCACAGGACATGTGACTAATTATGGAACAATGTTTGATAACAGCACAAATTTTGATTTTGGAAGCTTTGGACTAGCACTCTATGACGGATTATGGGCGTATGACGGCTGGGGGCTCATTCCAACAGTAAGTGAAGAAATGCAAAACGTAAAAAGAGATTTGTGGCTCTCAATCGTAACTGGTATACCGTTTGTTACCTTGTGCTATCTGCTAGTCAATCTCGCTTTCATTTCAATGATGACACGTGAAGAAATCGCAAGTTCCTCCACAGTGGCAATATCATTTGTGAGAAAGGTTTTTGGAGACAAGGCAGCATTGGCAGCCCCAATATTTGTAGCTCTTTCTTGTTATTGCTGCATTAATGGAGCAATGTTTATATTTCCAAGAGTTTTCCTATCAGCAGCCAGAGAAGGACAGCTTCCAGAGCCACTGTCTTACATTCATCGAGACAAACGCACTCCTGACATATCCACATGGTTCGTTTTTATTGCAGCTGTTCTCTGGGTTTTGCCATCAAATGGATTACAAAGCATCGTAACTTCATTTTCATTTGCAGTTTGGTTTACGTATGGTTTGGCAATCTTTGCTGTTGTTATTCTCCGGATAAAGAGACCAGATGCACCAAGACCATTTAAAGTCTGGATTGCCAATCCAATATTTACCAGCATTATTGCGTTGTTTTTAGTAATAGTTCCATTCATCAAAAGTCCCGTTAATAGCAGTATCTGTTTGGCAATTATATTGCTTTCATTGCCCGTGTATTACATTCTGATACTCAAACACGACAAGTTACCACTGCAATTCAGGTCATGGAAGACGAAATTCTATCAGTATATCCTTAAACATTCGAACTTGGTTCCATGCATTTATGTTGTCAACAAAGAAGACACTGGATAATAGACCGCATTGTAGGGGTGTCCTCCTATCGGTTTCTATTTATTTGGATCGTTAGTTAACATAGCAATAAATGCTCGTTAAACTTTTTCACAATTGCCACCAATCATGCGCATGACACCCTGAGCAGGAGGAAACACATCTGTAGTTTTATACACATCTGTAGATTTATTAGTATTATTGTTTAGGGCCCAAGCCAGATAAGCTCTGCTTCCCTTGGGTCGTGTAGAATGCAATTTTTTTTATATCTACTTTTATTATATCCATTTATATGTAAACTTCTCGAATAAAAATGATGACGAATAAAAATGATGACGATGATGATGCTATGTATGGCAAAGAAGTCTAGCCTGAAACGTTTCAAGCATGTAACTAAACTTCCTAATACACAGTGGGAATTTATATGCTAGTGGTCCAAAATTTTCCTATGATATAATATCCCAATGAGATATCAAGGGAGCACATGTGAAGAAATTGTTTCATGATCATCGTAGTACTTTGCAATTGTGGGTAATTTTTATAATAATTTTTTTATAATAATTTCTTTAATAATTGAAATAATTCTATTTTTATGTGTTTACAAACTGCAAATAACAAATTTGTTCAAATGGATTTTTATTCTTGGTGGAAACCTCGTGATGAGTTACACCCTATAACTCATACTGACGTTAAAGAGATGTTTTTGTGGAAACACCCACTAATGTTTTTGAAAGAAATTGCAGAATGAAATATTTCAGATAGAACTGCAAAGAGAACAGCAGAAAAAATCATCAGAAATGTTCAGAAAAGGTAAGAAAAGCAAACGAACAAGACAGACAAGATTTTGGAGATGGAGATGCAAAAATGAAACGAAATGTAAATTTGACAGAAGGAGATACAAAAATGAGTCAAAAAGTAAATTTGTTTTTACCTTTGCGGAGGAGCATGTTTTTATTTCTACATCTGCGGAGGAGTATCTGCGGGGGAAAAGTTCAAGAAAAGTACCGACTTTTTCCTTCGCAGACGTAACATTTAACACTTCCTCCGCAGAGGTAAAATCTTTTCCTACGCAGAAGTAAGAAAAAATGTCGGCATTGATCAGGTTGGAACTTGATTTCCTAACAGCACGGCAGAAAAAATCATCAGAAATGTTGAGGAAAGGTAAGGAAACAAAACCAAAACTCAAAACGACAGACAAAATGAAAATATTTCTCATATACATGTACACCAATTACACATTGACACGGAAAGACAGACAAAATTTTAGAGATGGAAATACAAAAGAAAAGCAAAAACATACAAAAAGAAATCAGGTAACTTCCCTTCAGTTAAGGGTTCTTTGATACCTTTCTGGCCGTCTTAAATTGTCCATTCGTGTCCACATCAAATCAGCGTACTCTGTATAAAACTTTCCTTTGGAAACGATGCTCTAACTCTCCTCTGCGGAGCATGATGTGAATTACTGTCAGCACGGCCCTCTCAGCATGTTTCTGTTTAAAAATCAATTGACAAATAAGATATTGTAACAAAGAAATCATACCATATATGATCAACGGGGTACTGCTTAAATTCCTCTGCGGTGCATCATTGTAATTTTTTGCCAAAATTGGAAGATTTTAGTCTTCGTTTTTGGCCTTGAGAAAGCTATGTATATCAAAGCCTTAAACGCGATATAAAGGCTTAAGATCTGATACCCCACCCAAAAAAGCTTAAAATCAATTAACCCCCAGTGGGCTAATTCGAGGTTGAATTACGGTGTGCATTTGCTTGTGCTATTTACATCTACATTTGCTATGCGAAGAAAGGGGATTGCCGTTGTTATTTGTCATACTCTTCTCCTGCCAACACAGTAAAAACAAGAGTTGATACAAGATTTCACTTTTGTTTGAGCCAGTCAAATCAAAATCTATATTGAGGAGTGTCTTCTTTGAATAAACTGAAAACGAGGTTGACACTACAGCAAGAACCTGCCACTAAAAACAATTTTTTTTAAATCAGCTTTTTTGGTTTTTATAGAGTTGAATTGAGGTATGCTGCCAATAATGCGATAGAAAAGTAGCATTAATACACTTCTATTATTAAAAATGATTTCCAACATTTCTATCAACCCTAAGGCCATGTGTTGGCATCCTGTGTTGCTATGTGTTGGCATCCTCCCTGTGGTATCGTTTTTGTAAACAATGTTAATTTATTTTTGAATCAAAGTTTTTGTAAACAATGTCTTGTAATTTTTTTAAGATTTTATATAAAATAAAAATCAACTCTTTTGATCAATTTTACAATAGAACTTGTTAATTTTGACAAAAAATGGCCAGCAGTTTCTTGCAAGTCAGTGTCTTGCAAGTCAGTGTCTTGCAAGTCAGTTTCTTGGTGATTGGTTCTTACTGTATCTGTAAAATATTCCTCCCAATGACCCTACCGCAAGCATCAAAACATATGACATTCTTGCGTTTATATTTTTCAAGTATTAAAAATTAAAATTACAGTTGACATCTGCTATCTCGAACTCCTAACGGAAATTTAAATCTGTTCGAGAAAGAAAATCTTCCAATTAACGGACAGTATTTCATAAGATAGCCTTATGAGGGGAAAGGAAAATTTCTTTGAAATAATGGACAGTAGAGATTGCGGATGTTAACTGTACTTATCATTAACTTCTTAGGGTTTTAAAATGAAAATACGCTTTTCGTACGATAGTTACCTGTCGGACAAAGTCTTGAACGATCCTCTGTTCCGATACCTGAAAAAAATGTTTTTATAAATGTAAATTAAATAGAAAGATTTGCATACACTGTAAATTCAACTCCGAAGGTGATCACACCAACTTTGTTGGAGTCAATGCCTAAGAAGTATGGTAAAAGAAGGATGGACGCGGAGACACACCTGGAAGTGATGATGAGAAGAAAAAGCAGATTATGCGTTCATTCACAGCAATCAAGATATTCAGAGCACCCTCAAAATAACACCATTGCGTAGCTTCGTGTACTCAATAACTTAGGTATGCTGCCCTCCCCCCTGAACATTTGCAGCTTGAGCAAGGGAACATGGACCCTCTCCCCCCCCTGAATGACCCTATGAAATAAGTTAAATCCAAATATTTGAAGATCTTGTTACCTGTGACCCAATAGCAAATCTTCTTTTAAGTTGCTGTTCAATCCTCCTTACTTCTTCAACATCTTCTTCTGGAGTCAGCCCTTCGGCTCCTGATAAGCTGCCAGACTTTGCTGCTTCAAGTGTTGACACTTGAAAAATTCTCAAAGCTTCGTCGACATGAGTCTCAGTTGCAAATGGCTGCAGCTGCATTTTGGCAAGGGACTCGGATATTCGTACTACTGCTTCCAGCTGCCTAAAAATTGAAACAGGGTTAATTTGCCCACTGAAATAGGGTTAATTTAAACCATCTTAACTCAAATCTGATTTGAATGAGCTTGATTACTTCTACAGAAACACACTGGCCATTCCAAATTTGTTTTATAGCAAATTGGCTCTTTTTGAATTGTACGTCCTTGCTTGGACATGCACAGCAATTTCTCCCCATATTGGCTTTTTTCTTGTGGCTTCAGGCGGTCTTGTATGACAGGCTTTCCCCATTTATCGATCAATACCTTCCTTTCTTTCATCCTATGAGCGTGGCTCAAAAGCTATGAAAGAGGTGTCTGTCGCCATTTAAAACAATTTTACTTGGGTTAAAGTAAACCAATTTTTGAAGGTGACATAAAAAGTCAGTTTTATTTCATCTGGGTTAAATTAAAACAAGTTTAAATTCAGTGTGAAAGGGCTTTTTGCTAAACCAACTCAACATACACAAGATTTAAACCGGTTCATGTCTCGAACGGGGTACAAGAGAAAAAGTACATTATCACAACCAAACCTTCTTATAAATAGATCATCCTGCTTTCCGATATGGCCTTAGGCGTTATAGTCCAGCCACAGGGAAAGAGGGTACTCCAATAAGAACCAAACATTGAAGGTACGATCGGTATATTGAGAACAGCTGCCTAGTTGGCCGCCATTTCGCCGGTCCTAATTTGACGCCGGCCCTATTTTGACGCCGGCCCTAATTTGACGCCGGCCCTAATTTGATGCCGGCCCTAATTTGACGCCGGCCCTTATTAGCGTTACTTTTGGAAGGCTACGGCCAAACTCTCAAAGACAAACCCCTAACACCTATAGATTTTAAATTTTCCAGTCATCAAAATGTCCGATATGGAACCGCTTCGAAATAAGCGCAGCTCTCGAATCAGCCGCAATCTCGAACCGCAATTTTTCTGAAATCTTCGTAATCGAGCAAGTATAAATTTCAGCATGGCACGTTCGGTATCTACAGAATTTGAGATGCTCCACAAAATTACATGGTTTATGTTTAATTCTTTTATTGACTCTGCATAGAAGTTTTTTAAAGAAATTTGCGGTAAGCAGAAATTCCATATATTAGAAAAGCAAAACAAAATACCTGACTGTAATTGGAATGCTGCTTCTTTTGTTAGATTCTCGTTCTGCCTCTCGCGTCCCACTTCGCATCAGCACGTATCGATTTTTCAATTTCTCAGCAGCAGATTCTGACAAACGTGGGCCACATTTTCTGCAAATTTATCACAAAAATAAAGTTCTAAAGTCTTGAACTTTAAGTTACCGCGAAAAAAAACTTGATTTGAACATGTGATTTTGGACGCCAAGATAGTAGTTGTATAAGATTTCCTAACACATGAATTGAATCGTTTCCTTGTCTTCTCTTTGTAATTTTGTTTTTGCTGTTTTTGCGTTCACAACTTACTCGCCGGTGCAACATCTAGTAAGTCGTAAAAGCAAACCATCTGCAACTACTATTTTGGCGTCCGAATTTCCATGATTTGACATGAATCGAAAAACGGTTACTCGCTCGAGTACCTACGGAATTGGCTCCGCATTTAAAAACCACTGATAAGAATATCCAGGGCTTATTTTCTCAGAAAAACAATAGCAAAACAATGGCGAGTATTTATAAACAATGGCTAATATTCATAAACAATGTGCTCAATGGAGTTCAACCTGAAAATTCAGTTTCTTATTTGCGGGACCTTGCTGTTTTAGGAATCCCTCCACAATTCCAACTAACAATCCACTAAGAAAAAGCCAAGTACTGAAGAGTTTTAGTTAAGGGTCTCCTTTGTATTTTTCCTTTGTATTTGCAATTCAAGGTTTCATCAATTTTTCCAATAATGCTTTGCGGCTATTGTTCTTGCCATTGTCTTTTGAAATTTGATTGGATAATAGAACAGACTACTGAACAAAAGCGGATAATCTTTGACGGACTTCAGAGGGACTAAACCAGTTTAAAAGTATTTTTGTCGATGGTTGTGTTAAAAACCGTTTTCCAAAAAGTTTCGATCACACGCATATAAATCATAAATTTTAATAAAATAATAAAATAAATATAATAAAATAAATCATAAATTTTTTGCTGTTTGTTTTGTTTATTTTTATTTGCTTGAGTGCACCCAGAGTGTGAATCAATTCTTGCAAATCGAAAATCATATTGTCATGTTTGAAACCCCCCCCCCTGTTGCATTGAAAAAATAAAAACAAACAAATTCATATAAAAAAATAAAACAAAAGATTTCTTATTGAACAAAACAATGCAATTTATCATTTAATGATATATTTTTTTCACACCTTGCAACGCAGCTAAGCAAAACCACAAATTTGGGTTCTCCTTGTTTATTTTGATTTGATTGACAGAGGTGTGAGTTCTATTCTTTTCGATCGTAAATTTCATTGTTATGCACAAAACCCTGACTTCCTTTGTTTTGCAAAGTCTAGGCAAGCTTGCTAGTAAAAACATTTGTTTCAAACTATGAAAGTAATATAAACTCGAAAAATTTATAAATATCTAATATGCTTACCGTGTTTTCAAATTCTCTCAAGAACCACGTGAAAGCATGGGATGCAGGTGAATGAAAAACTACATCTCTGTTAAAGGATGTTAAAGCATGGGAACAATCATACTATGTTTTTACCATATTTCATGAAAAAGTAACATCTTAAACTAGCCAAATCAAATACCAGCTTGCGATGTTTTAATGCGAAGAAAACCAATTAAATGGTAACTTATTCATGAAAAATTCATTCAAAAACCAGTCCAGTCGGGTTCAAAAACCAGTCGGGTATGAAAACAAAGTCCTCACTACAATACTTACGTTCGACAGTAATCGATGTACTTCTTAAGAAATTCCAATTCTAATTCGCCTTCAAGTGCCGTGTTCGTCTGTGCAGCATTCAAGTGGACTTGCATTACGTGTTTCGCTAAACGCTAAAAAAAACCCGAAACTAGCGATTAATTTATATTAGGAGGTTTGGATTCAGAACCAGTTCAAGTGCGAGTACAAAGTTTCAAAATGCACTTCAAAAGGAGATTCATAGAAAAATAAACAGCTTTATTTTATAACCTTACATTATATTTTTGCAATCTCGAAGGTTGTTTGTACTATTGGGCCTTCTGGCTGTCGCTATAATCAAGCCAATTTCCTTTTCTTCTCTGAGTCTTCAGCTTGTTTTTTTGGAGAAAATTCTGCGATATATGCAAGTTCCACTCCTTTATGCCAAAATCTGTAACTCGGAACTACAATATCGCGGAACCAAAGTAAGGTGACACAATAAACTAAAATAAGTAAGGTTATGTATAACACGTGTCCCCTGCTGGAAAGAAGTCATATCGAGACTTTCGCGGGCTAGGCACGTTAAATACGATAACTCACTCACTCAACTCAAACTTTTAACAACGATTTTTCAAACAGCTTTCAATGATCTTCGAGCCATAAAACAAATTTTGATGTGCCTTTTCAGTTTAAACTGACTGATTTCTAATTATTTAAGAACAGAAATTACGTACCATATCTTTGGTCTTGTCATGCTCATCCTTAATAATAAATATGGTGTCAAATCTGGATAATATAGTGGGCATGAAATCAATATTCTGGTCTCCTTTCGTCTCATCCCATCTTCCATAAACCGAATTGGCAGCAGCTAGCACGGAGCATCGAGAATTAAGAGTTGTCGTAATACCAGCCTGAAATAGATACAACGAAATTTCAGGATCATTTTAAGTACTGCATTCGGAGCATCAATAAAGTGTGTATGCAATGTTTTGACATTTTTCAACCCTCTCTTTTAATAAAAATTAAAAACTGACAATAACAGCAAATGCACGCTTGCTTGACTTCCTTTTCTACTCAGTTCTATCCCTTTCTCCTCCGTACCAAATTGATGCCAGTTATATAAGCAATTACAGTAAGCCCCCGCAATTAAGAAACAAACATATCAAAGATTGCAGCAACTGCACATCCATTTTCCATACTAACTTAAATTTGTTTTAAGTCCAAATGCAAAAAAATGTTTTTAGGACCATAAAGTTGCCTTTTTATGTTGGAAGATGCTTAACGGCATTGAAATTACCATGTTTAGGTTGCTTCTAGAATTTGTGTTTAACGTGCAAGAAATCGTCCATCCTATAATTGTATATCTTCTTGTTTAAGAAATTAAACAGCTTGATCTAAACAAAATGCAAGTTTCCTAACTGCATATTCATAAAAATTCATTAAACTTCCTTGGCCCTTTTATAAGGCTCGATTTATTTCCATCAAACAAGCAAATCCTATTTATTAAGTTTTCATTAAACAAGGGAGCTTGGACCATAGAAAAAACCCAAATCATTCCAAGAAATAAATTCACATTTAACGTTCTAAAATGAACAAGAAATAATGTAAAAATTTACCCCCTGGAAATATCATGTTTAACAATGTTTATCGATGGGCGATATGAGATTTTCAGGAGTGAAAGAGTCAAAGACGTAAACCCAACAAAACAATACAAGATCATACTTTTGCTATGGAAATTGTTTGCTGTTCCATAGCTTCGTGAATTGATACTCTGTCATCTTCTCTCATCTTATCAAATTCGTCAATGCAAACAACTCCACCATCAGCTAACACCATTGCACCACCTTCCACAATAAAATTCCTCGTGACAGGGTCTCTGCTAACAGAAGCCGTCAGTCCAGCAGCACTGCTTCCCTTGCCTGATGTATACACAGCGATAGGTGCAACCTTCTCGACAAACTTCAGCAACTGACTCTTTGCGGTTCCTGGGTCTCCAAGAAGAAGGACGTTAATATCCCCACGCCGCGTCAAACCATCAGGAAGTCTGCAAATAACAGAGGTTTAGGGCATATTTTCAAGGATGGAGGATCATCTATAGTGGTAGTGACCAGAGTAGAATTCGGGTTCCTATACCACAAGGATAACCCACAAGGATAACCTACAAGGATTCATGACAAATTCAAGCGGGAGTACAGAGTTAGAAAGGGCACTTCAAACGGCGATTTTACACTCACCGTTTCCCCTGTCGCACCCGTACTTTAACTCATCCTGGATATAAATCTCTCTTACAAATCAAATAAAGTTCAACCCCTCGATTAGGGAAATTTAGGGGGTCATGTTCCCTTAATCACTTCCTAAAACTGCAAATGTTTCCTCGTTGTTTTGAAAAAAAGTCTCGCCTAATTGGAAAATCCTGATTTTTTGTATTTCCTTGTTCCTGGTGGTGATCTATTTTCCTAGCTCCCTTCTACTTTCCTGCTATTATTCTCTTGCTCCCTCCGTTCTAATTCTAAAAAATGTTCCCCTGTTCCCTAGTACCCCAAACGTCACTCATTCATTTTCCTTCCAAAAAAAAGTAAAATCTTGTACATTTGAAGCAAGTTAACTCGTGATAATAAACCATAGACAATATTTTGACGCAAAAGTCAAACAAAAAACCATAACACAACAAAGAATGTCACTGCTTTTATTCTTTAAAAATGAAACAAAAAAATAAGGTTTTAAAAAATCGCTCAAAACATACCTTTTGCGGGAACCACCAAAAAGCAAACACGCAATTGCTTTCTTAATGTCAATGCTGCCGAAAATTGACGGAGCAATACTTTTGGCAACGACTTCATAAACATCTGGCGTTGCTGCTAGTCGGCGAAATTCTTCCTCTTCTTCTGGCGTGAAAGGAGCCTTGACGGCTGTTCTTCCACCGCCGCCAGTCTCCAGTTGAATCCCAAGAACTCTGACGTAAGGCTTTCTTATCCCAACGCCAGCATTTTCGCGACCCTTTAAAATATTTAAAAACATCAGCAAAAGTCTCAAACAGCGAAGAAACACACATGAAAGATGAAACATTTTCAACAAACTATTAAGCTTGCTGGTCACAACAAACTATTAAGCTTGCTGGTCAAAATATTGCGCAAATGTCGAGGGAAAACAGATTGTCTAATCTACGAAATGTTGTTCATTAAAGATTTGAAGCCA